>JBBMOC010000012.1:591401-851681 GCA_037975185.1 Centropyge bicolor | reverse complement strand
TTTTTTTTTTTCCACAGCCACACAACGACTTTGGCTGACAGGACTGACTTCCCCCCAGCTTGTGGCTGTATCTCTCTGCTCAGCCCCGTCTCTCTCACACACTCCCCCCCCCACCCCTCTTCGCCTCACATGCTCCCTCCCTCTCCGACGCTCTCTCAGCCTACTGCTGAGCTTACGGAGGCCACTGCCAGAGCCCGGCTATATACACCCCCCTCATGTATATTAAGCAGCCGCTCATTGATTATTCATGCTGTGGGCCAACTCTTTGGGGCTGACCAAAGAGGCTGACATCATGCGAGATGAAGTCTTCTTAATTAATAAGCATCATTGGATCTATTGTGCAGAAACAAGTTAAGTGAGAGAAAGGCTTTTCATTTCCTCACAAGACAAATATGTTTCTCTCCAGGGGTCCCATGTTTGTTAACAGTCCCAGACTTTTAATTTGAAATCCAAAGTGTGACAGGAACACGCTCATCTGCGACGGATTAAGCCCTAAATATTTGTGACTTATGCATCCAAAGCTATGTTCTGCAGCTTTGTTTGTGCCCCAGTTAAATTAGCACTTGGTGACCTCTGGTACACTAATCCGGCCGAAAGACACTGAGCATTCTTTCCTCATGTATTTCTCTCCAAATACACAAGCGCTAAAGCCAGGGAAAACAAATAAACCAGATAAATGTTTATGCTGGCCTTCTCCAGTGCAGACAGACAAGCTTTACCCAGAGGAGCATCTTATGTGTGGTGTCATACAGTAGTGGTGTCTGCAGCCCTGTGTGCAGACGACGGCTTGGTTTCATAAGCCAGACTTGGCACCTGTCCTGCTGTCCTGGTGTCACACAGCCAACTAAAGAGAAACGTCCATTGGGGGCAACAGCCGGTTACAGTCATAGGCTGTATAAAATATGGACGTAGTGTCCGTGACGTCACCCACAGGTTTCTGAAGAGCAAAAATGAAGCAAATCGTAGTGCGTAGCCATCTTGGTAGCCTACCTCCGGTTACTCCAAATATGGACAAAGAGGTGGAGCGAGGGCGGAGCTGAGGAGGGTCCTATGGGCCGGCTGAATGAACGCTATTGGCTGAAAAAAGCTGCTTTATTCAAAATAATCAAACTAGCTACGGCTAACCAGCTAGGTTAAATGCTAAATATCGTTGCTAGCCGGCTAACCCCACGAACGTGACCAATCCGTCAAACTCAGTGACTAGAATTAGCCGGGGTGACGCCCTTTAGACCGTCAGTGGCTAGTTGTCAATCAAAGTGGTGCCACTTAGATTGACAACTATGAATTGTGCATAATGATGTATTTTGTATATTTAAAACGAACGCCTTATAAAAAAAAAAAATTGCCAGTCCCAGAGTTGTCATGGAGTAGAAAAACAGCTTATGAGACTAGAGCCATGTTTTGAACCAGGCTGTAAATATGTTTTTTTCTGTCATAAAATCGGACATTTTAACATGGGGGGCAGCTTTTTTGCACTTCCGCATTGGCTTCATTTTTCAGTGCTGGAGTTTGCCGCTTGATTACAGTCTGTCGGTTTGGAGGGGTCGCAGACATTTCCACAGCCAGATGTGATACAGTGTCAATGCCCCCACAGCTGGAGAACAGCATTTGACCTTATGATGTCTTTGTTCGCACCCTTCCCGATTCAATCCCGCTCTCGTTGACAAAGACGAAGGATTGCTTCAATTAAGTCAGTGGTGCTAAGCCACATACCTGGATAGATTTCATTGCAGGAGTGGGGGGGGGGGGGAGGTGGTCCTGTGGGAGAAACCCTGACTGCTGGTGATAGTGGTATTTCCTCCTGCCAGATGTGTCCACTGATCCCTATCTATCAGCACTTCCACAGCTCCAGCGCTTTTTCCAAGTCTGCCGCATTATTAGTGTGGCTCGAAGGTTTCCAGTCAAATGTCAAGCAAATTTTATGTAAATTTTTTTCAAATGCCAAAGAAAACAAAATGCCTGAAGGTGGAATAAAACTACATCAGAAAAAAAAGAAGAAGCAAAATGCAAGCTGTTCTGTGATGCCGACTAATGTTGGCCATATTTCAAACAAAAAAAATAAACTCTCATATTGTAGATTTGTGTGACGGTGCGTGCAGCATTTCTGGAAGGTTCCGTCGACTCATAATTCACAATTTTTGGCTACAAACACCGCTACATTATTTTGTTAAATGTACTGCCACAGTTTTTTATGGCATAATTAATTTATTGGCGAAAAACACTCCTGCCTCAAGCAAAGACTTTTTTTTTTAGAATTTTATCAGAATTGTCCATTTCCATTCAGCTTCCCTAATTTCTGATTTACATAAAAACACTTGGATGGGAATTTGGCTAATGAGATTTCACTTTTCCTTTTAATCTCTGTTTGTATTCCATCAAAGAGCTATTAACCATACGCTGTCTGTCTAATAAATTCTCATATTATTCCCACAACCTTATAAACACTGGACAATCTTAAAAAAAAACAAATAGATCTTGATATAAGATCCTGGAGGTAGAAGAGGTGCTGGTGACTAAAAGTTGCCTCGGGCCAACTTTGAAGATATCTGTGTGAACTTAACAATCATTCATAATTACAGCAGGCTTTACTTGTCTGGGTGCTGGGCTCAAACTTTCATCCAGCGTAGCATGAAAACTAATTCTACGCTCACATTAGCTGCACTGTTGTGCCCGGGGGCCGGGATCAGCGGAGAGTTTTAGCCGGCGCTCTTGCACGGCTAATCTTTCTTTCACACTGAGATTATCCCATTCACAAAGTCAAAATGGAGACAGCTCTCTGATATGAACAACTGCACTAAAGGTTATGGCAGCTGTTGCAGACAAAATATGCGTGCTCATGAATAATCGGGAAAATATGGAGCAGAGGAGTCAACTGAGGACCTGTTCGACCACAAGCGCAGGACGGAGAGTCTGCACGCTGTCCGTCATCGTGTTCAGAGATTTAATTTTGTCGACGCTGATTAAATTTCTTGCCCTCGCCGGCGACAAAACCTGTCTCCTCCGTCCCTGCGGTGCGGTTTGATCTGTGGCCTCGGCGGACACACACACACACACACCTCAGCTTTTATTCATTACTGCTGTAGATGGTGACACAGCGTCAGAGGGTTCTATCTCAGCGGGGGAGAGACCAAACAATAATAATGTCATGTGGTTTGTTATAATAAACATCAACATTTGACGAGACAGAGAGACAAGAAGGCTAGAGGTTACCACATCCCCTCCCAATTAGCAATGTGGTGCCTGGGTCCCGTGCATTTGATCTGTGCTTGGTTGGATCATTCATATTCATAGAGGCTGCCTGGTGTTGTTTCTGAGTCCCACTGGGCCCAGTTTAAGAGTCATGGCTTTAACTAGAGCCACATTGGGATCAGGTGGCGATCACTGCAGCGTACACCATCCATGTGTGGTTTATAACTTCCTAACACATCACCCCTCCCTCTGAGCTCTTTGTGCTCATCACATAACTGAAAACATGGCCAGTTTCACCTGAAGAATATGGCCTCTGCAAGTGAAGCTTAGAGTCACTACCTGGGCTGCAACTGCAATCTTCATTATTTTTGGATGAACTGAACACAAGGTAACAACTTCAAATTGTTTGCTGTGTCCAACTAATGGGCCCAAACCCAAATATGCACAATGACATAAAATACAATGACATAAAATACAGAAAAGCTGCAACTGGCAACCGTTTGGCATCTATAAATGATAAACGTCTTAAAAGACTAAAAGAATAGTCTAAAGATGAAGCTGGAGCAAGCAGCCAGTTAGCTTAGCTTAGCATAAAACTGAACACAACATACAGCATATAAAAACGACAATTTGAGATTTTATAGATGCTGCATTCATGCTTCAGTTTTCAGCAAAAAGCAATGACGCATATTTCCCAAAAAGGTCAATTATTCCTTTTAATTGACCATCTTAAGATATGTGACTAAGGAGTAATTACATATATTTGAGATTCTCATTGTCTTCAGTACACAGGATGGCATCACTGCAGAGACAGTAAGATTAACTTGACCTCAACATTTCAGCCTGCCACATGGCAAAATGCCAAGCTATTTATCTCTACATCGTGGGAAGCCAGATCTCACGGATCAGAACGGGGGGGAAGGATTTTCAAAAAAGCTGGCTTTAACAGGGCGTGGAGGCCGAGTCTGCAGAAGGTGACAACGTGGCAACATGTGAAGAAACAGGACACCGATGGCTGAGAGTGATAACACAAGGAAAAAGCATGATGTCCAGGTCCTCTCACACGACTCTAATGCACCGTCCAGACGGCAGGATGAGGGGTGGAAGATGAGGAACGATAGGGTGACGGGGAAAACTAAATTGGCTACATATTGGAAATCCATGAAGAGAATGTGTGGCTTGTCTGTTGTCTAAAATGTGATTGTTCAGTAAATAAGCAGAGGCTGGATTAACCTCAATTTTCATGTTACATGAGGTCAGATGAAAAAATGAGAACTTTCCACTGTCCTCAACTGTTCATAATTTTGTGGGGTGCGGCCACAAATGCTGAGTAACGTAAACAGGAAGATGCTTAAATTTTCTTTTTCCAACATGACTGGATGGACAGACTCTTCAACAAGACTAGTATGAGGCTGGACCGTGAATGGTTTGCAGTAGTCTCATGTAAATTCCTGGATTAAATGTTCATCTGCATTTCTGTAGTTGTCCCAGTAATATTTGCTCTGAAGCAGCACATGACATGTTAAGATATGTTTGAGTAACATTTAGTGTTGTATCTTTGTACATACAAAATTTGGTATCTGCATAAGTGGACATGTTTGTAAGGCCATACATTATGGGCCTCTTCCAAACATGACCAGCTAATAAAAGTTATATTACTGGGACCATTACAGATGGGGAAAGAATATATTTACTTAAATTACTTCATTACTATTTACTTATTCATGTTAAGTGGTCAGACATCTATTGAAGAACTGCCTTCATTAAAGGACCTCTCCACCCATTTAACACATTATTATGTGAAATATAGGATCCAGCATCTTTGGAGCTCTGCTGCTTTGATTTTGCTTTTTTGGTTCAAGTAACTAAAGTGCAAGTGTTAAACTTAATGCCTAGAACACTGTTATTACATCCTTTCATTAGTTGATTAGAGGAAGCTAGTAAGAGGAAAAAGCAAAAAGCATGTGTCATGCTGGAGTAGGGTCCATAAATTACCTCTTATTAGAAGGTGGTAAAGTCTGCTTGTGAGCCAATGAATGCTAGACTGGACTGCTAATAAAGAGACCTTTTCTCCTGACAACTTCTTTCTGAAGCATGAATTTTCTCTGGCAACAGTCAACAGGTTTGGTCCACCATAGACAGGGATTAGAAGGCCTCCACTGAGTTGATTTTGGGGCATAGCTTAGTCTCCTCTTGAGCCGTCATATCAGCCATCCAATCTGCAGAGGATATGAGAGGAGAGGGGAGCCACGAAGCCGCTGTGTTAATGGAGATACCAGATGAGCCAACAGGAGTGGCGAGACGAAGCGAGCGCAAACACAAGGGATGTTAAAAAAGAAGGTGTGAAGAAGACAGACACACGAGACGGAGAGGCACGCGGAGCCCACGGCGGAGGGAACGGGGCAGAAACAGAAACTAAACGTGTGGAGGAGTTTAATGAGTCTCCAGTTCCTCTCAACTGTACCACTGGGGCCTGAGCGCATGAGGATCAGTGTGTATGTGGGTGCAAGTGTGTGTGTGTATATCCACCTCTGAAACACTGGGCTGTGCATAATTTATCAGACAGCTGTCAGCTTTGTACTCGTATTTACTCTGCGAGCCAGATCGTGTGCCAACAGGGAGCCCAGCCAGCAGGAATGACAGCCACCGAAACAGTTTAATTGGGAGACTCAAACAACTAATAATGCCATTACTATCACTTCAGTGTAATTAGTAAAGTATGAGGGGATGTTAACAAGACTGATACGCTGAAATACTACGATAATGCTCTTTTCATACACAAATCCTCATGTACAACACTGGATTATTGTGATTTAGTATTTCCTTTTTTTTTGGTGTGAATCTGTAAACTGGTTTCCTCTTTCAAGCGCCCTGAGGTTCTTTCCTATTATCAACAACCTGACAGTAAAATGCACATAATTTTTGCTCTGGGTTGAATAAAATCACCTTCATTTTTCTTGGAAAAAACAGCTTCGGGCATTTGCTGTGGTGCGGTCACTGAGGTGGTTTATGCAAGCATTAGGACGCAAAAGCAATTATCAGTTTGTGTGTGTGTGTGTGTGTGTGTGTGTGTTCATCAGAGTGGAACCTCTGTTCCTCCGCCAACTAGTGGGAGTATCATCCACTTTTCATAAAGAAAATTCTGTCAGGTTCTTCAAGTGAAAACAAACTGCTGACAAAGGAGTATACAGGACAGCTTTCTAAACGAGCCGGTGTAGGTGCCAAGTGAATGAAGACGAGGATGAGTTTAAGTGTAAATTAATTGGTTTTGGTGAAGACAGAATGTACAGGGATCCTCGTGGCCTGATCCCCAGCTGACTGCACTGCAACCCACCACCACCCATGAGAGACCTGCATTTAGCTCCATAATAAGCCTAGCAAAATTACCACCTAACCTTTGCTACTATAAAAACATCTCCACTACCATGTGATAGCCAGGTATAATAAAATGCTATTTACAGCTAATTATCCAAATGCCACGACATTCCCGCCGAAGGTAACTCATGGCGCTTGTCAACGCGGTTATTAGGCGGAATATTAAAAAGGAGTTCATATTTCATCCCCTCTCCTGCGCCGGGAGCGGGGCTCGATGATGTGACTCCCCTCCGGGGGCTCCCTGTAGGGTTCTGCCAAATCTGGAGTCCACACAGAGTTCCTGTCACCGGCTAATTCCCTGAGCCTTCATCACTCATGGCTGCTCCGGCAAGTTGGCAGCCAAAGTCAAGCAACGAAAGCCTCGAGCTACACTGGGTGCAGAGTGAGGAAGCGTGGGTGCGCACACACTGCTGTTACAGTAGGCAGAGATGGGAGCTCACAAAGTGAAATGGCTCTGGACTGAGACTGTAAAGAAGCAATCTGATGACTTGGACAAAAGGTGTCACGACTTTGAAGCTGACAGCTTTTCTTTCTTTAAAGATCATTTTTACAGCATTACAGATGAATATGTCAGCTAAGAGTTGGACCCACTCATCTTTGAGCAAGTGTACCCCAATTGCAGATGGTTGGGCAAGTGTGTGAGTGAATGGGTGCATATGAGGCAAATTATAAATTGGTTAAAAGCTCTAGAAATGCAGACCTTTCATCTTACAGGAACTTAACTGCACCCGAAACTTTCTGTCATCTTGAAATATTTTTTAAATTTTACAAGAACTGCCTAAATGAAGAGCACATCTGAGACAACAGAAACCACTGATGAGTGAAAAACATGAACATCCTTACCACTAACTTGCAACATGAAGGGCCTGTTTGTTAGATCGCTGGGTGGAAGGTAGGCGATGTGTTTACCTTTCCCACAGTTGCCTAAAAGGTTCATTATAAAATAAACGGTAACACTTTATTTGACGCCTATCTCTATAACGCATTATAAATGTATTCATAATGCGTTATAATGACATTATAGCACTGTATAACTATAGTTATAAACACTCATAAATGATCATAATGCTTTATAGCAATAATCATAACACACTATAAAGCATTTTATCATCACTATCATTATAAACAAAAGTTCTTCAAAAACGAAACAACTATGATAATTATAATACCCTTTGATCACAACAAAAATCAGTTAGCAAGGGACCAGCAATCATGAAGTATTATAATACTTGACCTTATAAGCCATTATAAAATGCTCTATAATGTGTTATGCTCATTGTTATAAAGCCTCATGATGATTTATGAGTGTTTATAATGATAGTTATACACGTTTAAAAGTATATCATAAATATATGTATAATGCATTATCTATGTGGGAATTGTCAGTGAGTTGCCAACAGTTATAATGTATTATAATACCTGACCTTATAAGAGATGATAAAATGCTTTCTAGTGTGTTATGATTATTGCTATAAAGCATTATGATCATTTATGAGTGTTTATAACTATAGTTATACAGTGCTATGATGTCATTATAACGCATTATAAATACATTTATAATGCGTTATAGAGATAGGTGTCAAATAAAGTGCGAAATAAACTACTCATGGTTGTGCATACCTATACTTACACCTCATCTGAAAGGCCACTCTGGAAGGCAGAGCAACAAGTCAGCTGTAATAGCCACTTCTTAGCTGCCTTACACTTTCACCCTGACTTCAATAGCTGGTAGTCATGACTTGGTCACGTCATATCTTGACAGTCCTGATGCAATTAATCAAGTGGACAAGTGACTGTTTTTGATACAGTCTCTCTTCAATGATAATCATGATTTTACACCCTGTTATAAACCAAAAAGGGATGGAAGTACGGTAGATGTATGAAGAAAAAAAAAAAAACCTTGAGAGAAGTTCAAACCCTACTTTTTACCTCAACACACCCACACCTGGCAATTTCTTGTGTGAGGTGGGTGTGCTTGTCTGTCAAAGTTATAAGTGGGGGTAGGGGGCTTTCAGATGCTCTTCAACAATCACACCAGAACTTTGTTTGAAGCATTACTGCTTTACTTTCACCCTAAAACACTTTCCATGACCAGTGTG
This sequence comes from Centropyge bicolor, assembly GCA_037975185.1. Taxonomy (NCBI): domain Eukaryota; kingdom Metazoa; phylum Chordata; class Actinopteri; family Pomacanthidae; genus Centropyge; species Centropyge bicolor. The sequence goes on along the minus strand of JBBMOC010000012.1, from coordinate 843,018 downwards.
TACTTTGGATTCCAGTTGCATTTCGCAAACAAGAAATTGGAGAGTGCATTATTTGTGGTTTGCTCGGCTATGATTTGTTTCATTTATTTAATCTGTCCCTCTACATATTTATCAGGAAGTATGTTGCCAATTCTCACATATTCTGCAAAATCATCTTGGACAGGAAAGACTGAGTTCTTCCAATTCCTCCAAAATTATATTTTCTTCCCACGTGACAGAACAGACACCTTCGCTTCACAAAATGCCATTGACAGCACATCTTGCACTGTAGGAAGGAACCTGCAGCTTATTACCACCTCCCGAGCAGGGCTGACATTTAGAGGTTCTCTGTGAAGTAAGGAAATGACTGGAGCTGGAAATAATAGCAGACCCTTCGACAACGTCTACATGTTACGGTAAAATTTAGTTTACTTCCTGTAGAGGAAAGAGGGAATATGTCAACCTGTTTGAGCGAAAGGTTCCGAAGAGTGAGTTATAGTTAAAGGTCCGTATCCAGCCCTCAATCTCATTACATTACAGTGCTCTTGCAAATGAAAAGCTCCGAGTGAGAGCTGAGGTCATTGAGAGGTAAGTGACTGACATGTTGAATGACATCGCTCCATGTCCCAATACCCAGACGGATAGCCGGGTTTAACTGCCTAACGTCAGCTGTGATGAATGAGTCCACCGCCCTGGAGGGTTATTATTTTATTATTTCTACACACATTCACGTCTTTAGCACTCCACCAGAATTTGATGAAATTGCTCGTGATGCTAACTGGATGTCTTGACCAGTCAGTAAATCTCTTCGCTACGTGACCCCCCGGCCCATTAGTCAGGCCGAGGCAGTGACCTCAGAGGCCTTATGGGCAGTAAAGACCGATTCACGGCCTCCCTGTTGTTTTTGCTGAGCCGGTCAGTGATTTCAAAGTGACATGTCTGCTCCTCTTCAGATGTGTCAGGCTCCAGTGGCTGCCAGATGACACGTATTCTAAGCATCACTTTGACTGATACCACTTCATATGTGGCTGATAAACCTCTACATACACAGCTAATGAGAAAGACATGAAAAAGCATTTTAAGATGTTATTATTTTGATTACATTTTGATTATATTACCCAATCCAAGAAAAAAGCACTGAGGTAGATCCAAATACTGGAAACCTCCAACATCAATGAAATAGCTGGTGACACTGAACACTGTCTCTTTAACTATTCCAGGATTTTTAAGAGGTGTGAAATGACAAGTTGTACACTGGATATCATCATTAACCGAGAAATCCCACAGGATACCTGAGACAATCTGGTTTGAAGATGAAGGCTGACCTTTCGGATTACACGATCTACAAAATTCATTTTCTCTGTCGCCGGCACTTTGAAACTTAGAATGTCTTTGAGCAGCACTGATATGGTGAATTCAGCTTATCTGTCCTTGCTCTTTATCCTTTATCCGATCCATATAGCCACAGGGTTGGGGTTTAAAAGATTACATTTTGCAAGTTTGCATTGTTCAAAAAAAAAAATAAGGACATCTGTTGAATATACAGATTTCAGATTGTGAGATGCAGAACATTATTGTTATTATATTCTTGAAGCAAGTACCAGTTTGGATATTGCAGCATTTTGCATTACTGATGGTGCAAACAACCATGAGTAGTCTTTAATGAATTGGATTTCACCAATAAACTCCACTCAAATGCATCCCATGACACATCTGCTCATGACAATACAAACCAGGTTTGCCCCAAGTAAATTTAATTATCAACTCCCAGGAAATCCAAGCATGAACAGTGGCCCCATTCTCCACTACTGATCCAATGATTATCCAAAATAGTAGGGCTTTTAACGAAGAAAATGCTAATGCCATTAGCCTGAATGGAAAATAAATTTGTGACGTGTCAATAAATGTGCAGGAGCGATGGTGCAAAGTGTTTGTTAGAATACAATTAGATGAATTTGGCACTAAAGTTTTGTCCAGCAAGTGTCACAGTGTTATGCATAGCATGCACAGAGGATTCATGGGAAATACAAAAAGATGTTCATGCTGTGATTTTCCTGTTTACTTTCCAAATAAACAATGGTATTATAGCTTTTACCAAACAACTCAGTGCATCCTAATAAACCCTTTTTTTTGGCATGTGTGTCTTTCAAAATGAAAGACATTATATGCTACAATTTTGGTGACACACTTGGCTGCCAGGACAACAACCAAAATAATAATAAAATAAATACTAAATGTAAGACTAATGTCAATACGAGACACTGGTTGAAAAGATTTCATTTCTGATTCAGCCGGTGGGCTCAGTGTACTTCACATCAAACCGGGAATTGGAAAATGGCCCCAAAGTGCAGGCTTCTCCTTTGATGCTCTGAGCATCATTAACCCAAATATTATTTCTCGAGCACTGTTTCCACCAACACATCTTCAGAAGGAGTGTGTTTGATTGAAAATAACAAGAACTGCAAATTCAGTCTCCCGTTCCCTTCCAAATGGATCGGGAGAAAAATAGAGGGATGCTTTTAAGGAACCCAAGCCTGTAATTTCCATCTCATACCAACTTAATTTGCACGGAAGTACCCTGCAAATGCTGCCTTTACAGAACACAATGGTGTGGTGATGCTAAGAGGAGCCAGTCCATTAAGAGAGACGGGGGGAAGAGAGAGCCATCTTCCCTCTCAAGGAGAGTCGAGGAGCAAGGGGAAAGAGACACAAAAGAGGAGCAGACAGAGGGAAATGGTGGACGGAGGGAGCAAGGACCGGGGGTGTACATGCAGAGAAGAGGAGGGAGAGAAGGGAAAGAGAGAAAGAAGGCTGTGGTTTAATGAGTAGACCGTGATTTTAGGAGCGACTGGGGGGATGGTTTGATCTTTGACCTCTCAGATCCCTCGGTGCGTGTGACAGGCCTGAGTTGAGACGGAGGATTAAGGTAATCAAGGGTAGTAATGAGAACAGAGCACACATTCATGAGCCTGGACGCTCCCCGAAAGCAACAATTAAGCACCTTGCCCCCTTTCTCCTGAGAGTGTGTGAGTGTGTGTGTGTGGACCTACACATCATCTTTGCCTGTGGTGCTTTACTTCTTGACAGAAGGGGGCCACTGCAGACAGATATAGATGTGTGAAATAATGCCCAGGGATAACCCCCATCCCCCCCATTAATAGGATACCTAGCCTTTATCCCACTTTACAAGGACTCGTTGTCTGTTAGCTGGTGAAGACGACACTTCAGCTCAACTTGACAGGAATGAGTTGGAAAGATGATATTTGAGGAACAACAATCACCTGGTTGCCTGGGGGTGAAGCTATGCTGCAGTGCTGAAGCAAAAAAAAGTTGAATGAGCAAAAGGAATTTAGTCAGCAAACAATTTTGATAGCAGATTAATCGTTTTTGTTGATTAATGTCAATGGGTGTTAATCACCATTTTGTAAAATTTCATAGACTAAACAAAATAATCAAAAAAATAACTAGCAATTAAATTTTTAGTAATAGCCCTGCTATGATAAAAATTAACTTGGGAAGCAACTAATGATTATGTCCATAATTGATCAATCTGCCGAATAATTTCACAATCAATAGATGCATCATTCTGCCAATTAAACATCAGAAAACAGTCAAATATAATATAGTTTCTATGATGTACAGCAGGTAAATTTTTGCATTTTTGCATTAATTAAATGATTGATCGGTTATCAAAACAGTGCTGATTAGTTTTCTATTGATTGGCTAATCATTGCCACTATAAAATGAATGAGTATCCTTTCCATCCACAGGTGGGTAGACTGACACTCCACTGTCATTACATGAGGGTAAAAATGTGTTTTTATGCTTAATAATAATGTAATTCTGTATTTCCAAAGTTTTCTATGTACATACATTTGTTCTACTAAAAAGGGAAATGAAGTGTCCCTAATTGTGCAATGTGACAGGACTGAACCGAGCCAGGTTAAGAAAATCCTAGGTGACATTGTTTGGGACCATGGTCTGATACAATATGAAGAAATAAAGGGTATTTCAAAAAAATCCATCATAAATAACAGCATTACAAAACGAGAGCAAATGGACTTTGTAGACTTTTTTCAATTCAGGCTTCTTGCTTGCACAGTATAGTAGCAAGCAAGCAGAGCTCTAACAGCCTTTCTGAATCCCTGCAGACACCCTGACAAGGCCAAGAGTGACGAGGCACCTTAAAAGGCCACGCTCTGTCTGCAGCCGACCGCTGGAACATGACTTCATTTTGAAGTTGTCACAATCCCTTCAATCGCTTCAAAAATCCTGGCTCTGGTCTTAACACCTACAAAGGGGACGTTTAAGTCCTCATAATGAGGATGCCTCATGGTGATATCACCTTTCACAGGCCCCATTTGACCGGTGCTCCCGTTGGATGGAGTCACGTTCAGCGGTGCACATCCTTGCCTTTTTTTAATCACATGTTTTCAATTACTGCGGGAGTGCACAGAACCCACTTGCGCTGTAATTCAATCAGGGCACAAAGAGGCAGGTCGAGCGGGTGGGACAGTCGGGCATTGTCCTGGGACAGCTGAGTGACAGGGGTGAGTTTAGGACCACAGAGCACACACTGGTTACTTTGTACCTGTCAGTCAAGCTGTGACACCAATAGTCTGCCGGGGGACTGGGGGGGACACTCTGAGTGGTGGGTGAGGTGAGAGGTCCGCAACTACAGGGCAGTCCCCCACCAGCAGGTGACTCCCACCCTCTGCCTAGAAAAACCTTCACATAACAATAAGCAGGGCAGAGCAGCTGGCAACTGCAACACAACAGTCGAGTGTGTACGATTGAACTTATGCTTCCTTAAAGACCTGGAGTGATGCTACAAACCAGGACAACACTAGTTTCAACAACAAGAATTAAAGAAAGAACATGAGCTTCGTGATACAGCACCTCCTTCCTCATGTTTTCAAAAAAAACTGTTAACTTCTCTTTGAGCACATCTTTTGTTTCCAGGACTTTCCGAGGTGTTACGAGGATTTAGCGCCACACTTCACAAGCCATAATTGGCTGATTTACATTCACTGTTTTTGTAGGTACTAGCAAATCCATGTGACTGGCAGAGGGTGCATTTTTGAGTGCAATACTGATGTTTCTATGTTGAAATGACGGGCTGATGGGATGTTAGTGAGTATTTGGTTGCGAACAAAAGTAGTGGACAAAGTTGATCTGATGGTGGTGCCACAAGAAAAATCCCCAATGATGTTCATGTCTGTGCAAAACTCTGAGCAAATTTATGAAGCAGATACTTTACTGAATAGGCAAAACTTTAACATGCTGGTAATGCTAGAGAACAACACCTCATGGTGGTACTAATATTTTTCTTTGACATTTTGTTCCAATGAAGGAAAATCTTAATGTGATGATAACATACAATGGAGAATAGTGTTTCTTTTATGACAACAATCTGGGGACGGACCTGGTTGCTTCATCGTGATAATGCCCCTGTGCACAAAGGGGCAAAGGTCCATGAAGAAATGATTTTTTGGAGTTGCAGAACTGGCCTGCACAGAGCTCCAACCCCATCCAACACCTCAACCTCATTAATGCTCCCGAGGCTGCAGCTATGTTCTGTTTGGTGGATTGCCTCAGAAGAGTGGAGCAAAGAGGGAGCTGACTTCATATTAATGCCCGTGGTTCTGAAATGAGATGTTGAACAATCATATATGGATGTAATGGTTGAATGTACAAATAGTTCCGTGGCAATTACAGCGCCGCACAGTCCAACTAAAATATGGCAAACACAGAACTCCAAAGCAAAGAATAATCGAATTAATATTTTACTGCTGCTAAAACAATCTCTATTTGCAGTATCCAAATGCACTTCTCTATGCCAGAAGAAACTTGGACTTCCTTTCCACCGAGGCTCACACTCCAAGGTCTTTCAGCCCCATCTGTCTCTGTCAAAGGTTCTCACTACAAAGTACTCCTTCCTCAGTCCACCACTGACTTCTTCCTTATCTACCGCTCTCAGCTAACAGACCATCATTCAGACTGCTTCCGAGCCAGTGGACGTTCCTCAGCCAAGGGAAAAAAAAAAAAAAAAAAGATTGATTTTTGCAGCTGAGTGGTCGAGGTAAGGAGGCATTATGTGCCAGTCACGGCTGGCTGTGCTGTCAGCCGGAGTGGACAGAAGATCGCACGGACCGGGGCTGCTGAATAACACTAACAAAACCTGAGGATCAAAGCTGAATACAAAAGCGAAATGCAAAGGAAGAAAACTGGAGATAGGAAACACTTGCTGATTTGGTGTTGAAGATCACAAGACTGATTATTCAGAATACAGGCATGAGAAGTGACTGTGATAACACCAGTTACAAACCTGACTGTTCTTGTACTTTTAATGATGATTTCAGTGGAAACCTCCAGATAAAGGACCAGCATGCATCTTTTAGTGCATTTTCGGTTAGTTGTTAGGATTGTGGCCGATACAAGGCTGAAAGGAAATCACCCCTTGTAGTTACCTCTGAATATTCAGTACATTACAGAAATTTTAAAACTTAAAACGCAGTTGACCAACAGGGACTAAAATGTACTGGCATTTTGGTTTATTAAGTGGGATTCTGTGTAAATATTATCCGTACTGATCTGATTAAGCGGGTCAGGTCTCGGCCATAACATATCTGGTACATATTAAATCCTGTTTCTTTGTTACTGCCATTATTTCCATTCTATGTTCCATTCATTCAGTCAAACTAGGCTGGGGTGCCACAGCAGCCCCTGGCCTCATGCTACCTTATATTAAAGTTAAACCACTGAGTGCAACTCAGTGTTGGCAGATATCCTGAGTAGAGGTATCAGAATTGGGGTGAAAAAGTTGGACTGGGGCATCCCTGAGTGTTTCCTTTTAAATTGCATTATTGTCATGGAGAACAATCCTCTGATGCAGCTTTCAAGACCATGAAAGCTTTGCACTGAAATACACTTTAATTCTTTAAGTGTAAGCAGCCCTTTAAGGTAGAGCATGCTGATTTATTCAGTGGCAGAGGAAACTCCCTGACTTTCAATGACGAAAAGAAAAGAAGCTGAAATCAAAACTCAAATGAATAAATCTGCCATTTAAATAAAAATTCATCACAGATTTTGCAGACTGGGGTGGACAGTATGAAAAACAGGTCTGTTGGCTTTGACAAAAAAGAAGTTCAAATCAAATCTGAGCAAGCCAAAAACAAAGAAAAGATGATTAGATTTATGACCCAAACTGGCCCCATGTCTCCTCCCTCCTCCCTCTCCCAGGTCCCAGGGGGCTGTCATTAGCCGTCCCAGGGTAATATCTCCTCCGCCTCCTAATTGAGAGCCACATGATGGTTGACATGGTGTCTCACTAACCCCTCTGCTTTGATGCTGATGTTTCCCCTTCGCCTCACCGCACTGAGGCTCCTAATGGGAGAAACAGGTGAGCAGGGAAAACCTTAAGAGGACAGAGTCTCAGAAAAACAGACGAAGGTCAAGAAAGACAGACACATATTTCAGAAATTGAGAACGGAATAGAATGACTCGTGCTATTTTTGGGGATACACATCAGACTTCGAGACCAGCTAATTGGGGACAGCTGGTGCAATTGGGGACAAAAGCCGTGTCCTCAATTTGGAGGGGCTGATTTTCGAGTCAGTGGTTCAGGTTCAGGTTAGGTCAAGGTTCAGGTTGGGTTGAGGTCAGGGTAAGGGTTTAGGTTAGATAAGAGTCAGGATAAGTCTTCAGAAAATGAATCGAAGTCTATGTAAATTCCCCAAAAGTGACATTAGCAAGTGTGTGTGTGTGTGTGTGTGTGTGTGTGTGTGTGTGTGGATGGGATGAAGCGACTGTCAGGCAGGCACCATCTGAGAGGACAGTAACAATGAAGCTAATGCACACGCTGGGCAGGACCCCAGTCGCCAAGGAAACACAACCTGTTTCTGACTGTCGCCATGGCAACCTGCATCCCAAAAGTGTCAAGGGCTCCACTCGAGGGGCGATGTCCCATTTGTTCAAGATTTCTCTCTGGAGATTATCCGTCTTCATCAGTGGGAAACAGAGTGCGTGTTACAACATGAGCTATTATACAGCAAATGGATGATTGAATAAGATTTTTCATCAAAATGATCCACGATTAAAGATTGTGTAAACGCGACTAAACCTCTGAGGACATGCCATCCTTTCAACTGTATAATAATCTGAGATAATCCTTTCCAATTAGCAGGGAAAAGAATTCCGATGCTGAAATATGACTGAATGTGCCAGGAAATGCTAATTCAGATGTTTGCCGTGTCTCTCCTCTTAAACCGAGAGTGAAAACTGATGCTCATTGGGCAGTCAGTCCGACCCCGTCCAAATCGGCGTGCTTGGCCTCCAGCTCCGGCTCTGGTGGCTGTTCAACCAGCTCGGCTACACACATAGTCGTGTTATGCAACCTGAGCCGGGCAGAGAATGCGATTTTGTCCGTCCAGCGGGCTCTAATGCTGCTCTTGATGTGTAATGAGTACGAGGGTTCAGGTGAACTGGAGCTTTTGTTCTCTCTCGTGCGCTCGCTTTGGTAATGAGATTATTGGTTCAGATGGGAGTTGGAGGGGCTGAAAGGATGGCAGAGCTGCAGATACATGGACTCTGTGTGTGTGTCTGTGTGTGGTGTGTGGGTGTGTTTGGGGGCTGAGGTTTACATGCATGCCTGGGTTGACGGCCCTGAGGGGCTGATCAGCAAGCAACAGGGCAGAGATTAACTCCCGATTACATCACAAATCTGCCCCAAGCCGCTGTCCTCTGCCAATACATGCAGCACTGAGATTTGGATTGTAGAATCTACCCCTCATGACATACGCACTCTAACACACACACACACACATACACACATGCGCTCTGGCATTCACATCCACTCACATTCCACCACCGATGGGGAAACAACAAACAGCTCTGCCCATGAAAAACACACATAAACAGTGAAGCCCTCGCACGGAGAGAGGTCTGCTGCTGTCCAACACTCCAGACTAAACAACCCCGGGAGAGCTGTGAGCACTCAATCTACTCTCATTGTCAGGGAGGTCATGTGCAACCCTGATTCCAAAAAAGACAGTGTAAAACATAAATAAAACTGAATGCGATAATCCGCTAATCCTTTTGATCTCATCAACATTATACTTTATATATAATATATATATTATACTGAATTTGATGGCAACTTGGGACAGGAGCAACAAAAGACTGGAAGTTGTGGACTGATCCAAAAACACCTGTTTGGATCCTTCCACAGGTAAACAGGTCCATTGGTAACAGGTGATAGTATCATGATGGGTATGAAAGGTTCATCCTGGAAAGACTCAGTCGTTTACAAGCAAGGATGGAGAGAGGTTCACCAGTCTGCTGTTTTTCATGTTTTATACAGCGTCCCATCTTTTTTTTTAAATCAGGGTTGTCATTCGAGCAGGATAGAAGATGTCCACTTCGGGGATTACATCGACAAGATCACACCATTCACAGACAGCAAGAAAGAAAAGACACGAAGAAGAATTAATAACCCCACTCTCCCGATCTTTGTCACATCATCTCCATTCACTCTTTCTTCCCATTTTAATCGATCATACTTTATACTTACGTATTTGAAAAGTATACCTTATGAAAACGTCTTATATCATGATAAAACCCGCCATATAGTTAATCATCTGGATTCTCCGAGGAAGGCAAAGAAGTTCTTCAGAGTGAAATCTGTCAATACAGCTGCCCTGAAGACTTGTATAATCCTCTAACTGCAGAATATGTGGTGAATATACTGGACTGCAATTGTTGTAGCAAAAATCCATAGCAGTCTACCCTGGTTAGGATCTCACCAGATATGCTGTAAAAAAATATACTCTGCTGTGTGAGAGCGTGCTGTAAATAATTCAGCGTGAAAGATCCAATGGGTAATTTGTCCACAAACACAGCTGGCCTCCTCTTTTGTGGCTCCCTGATGAACAGCAAACCATCTTTTCTTGTCACATACAGCAAACGTTTCTACAGCTTTGGGGATTGTGTGTGCTCCACTTTCAAATACATATTCATCTATCTCATTACAAGCAGACAAGCAGCCAAAAAGGGAAAAATAAAGAAAGCAGTTGAGAAACTGTCTGAGACATCCAGGTTTTTTTTTTTTCTTTCAAAGTCACACAAAGCGGTAACGAGACATTGTTTTGCTGAAGGGATGTGGGATCAAATAAGGGCAAGGATGAAAGATTATTTATTAAAGAGAGCTCTGAGTGAGGTTCTGAAGAGTCATGTCGCCACCTACTGGTGATATTTTAAAAAAAGGTCTGGGAGTGAACACATTGATGCTGAGCCGCAAAGGAGCCTGAAACCGTTCAAAGCTTTCTGTTGTGCTTTCATGTTGCTCGAATGTTAAACCGAGACAGTGCAATGACTTTCACAGATGTTCGGTCAGGAAAAGACAAATGGAATGAGGAGAGGGGACGGCGAAGGAGGGAAAGGAAGTGGAGGAGAAAACATAAACAAGGAGACAGACATGAAGTGAGTGTAAGAGGGGGCGTGTGGCTTTTAGCAAACTGAGAATTTGTGGAAACAGCTTCAACAAGTGGCCTAATCTCAGAGAGCTGTCCTGAGGGGGAGGAGGGGCCACACTGGTGTTTACCTGCTAGATTCTACAGCAGACCATCAGTCTCAATGTGGGCCTCACACCGCCCGCTCCTACTCCTTCTGGCATTTCATCACTCCTCCGTCCCTACTTCTGTCCTCCCATCAAGTACCTCTCAAACATGTGTGTGTGTGTGTGTGTGTGTGTGTGTGTGTCTGGATGTTTCAGGAGCCCAGCTGCTTATGTCGGCAGTGGGAGGAAAGGTAGGAGGAAAAAGAGGGAAAGGAGCTTAGGGAGCTGGAGCCATGGCTCCAGTCTAGCATGACTCAGTCTGGGTGCATGTATGCCCCTGGGGAAAACACAAAAAGAATGTACCAAAACACACTGCTCTCACCCCTCTTCACCCCCTGTAATCAGCGTGTTCAGATGCTCACTTTCCCCCCTTTAACAAGCATTTCCATGCCTCTTTGCCCAGCTGCTCGGAGCCGAAATAACAGCAATGACAGGAGGGCGACTGGAAAAGCATTAGAGCAGAGTCTGTTTGGGCTTTCCTGCAAAGACAGAGCTGCGAGGAAAGATCTGTGCTCGCGCATGCTTCCCTGCTCCAGAGGCTCAGCTGTACCGTGGACTGAAAAATGCGACGCCCAGGAGAGAGCACAGACTGGACGACATGAGAGGGGCCGGAGCGTTTACAGCCCCAGGGGGGGATGGCCCCACCTGTTCAAACAGCCAGAGCTATCCTGAGGAAATGAAAACTTCCATCTCTGCAGAGCTGTGCAGATCCTGCACACCAAATCCCTTTCACTTCCTCGCTGGCTCGCTCACTATCTTCTGTTTCCACAGCTGGCTCCAGGACCGGCTTTCCCTGCCCATCTGCACATCGAGATCCGACGCAGAACCCAACACAAGTCCCTTAACTCAATCAGGTGGAAAATTCAAGTCTTAAATGTTTTCTCCAGTGGGTCACATACTGTATATGTCTATAAAAGTTATGGTATGTATTCCGACTTGAAAGTGGGTCACAGTTGTCTGCCCCAGTGCAACTGTAATTATTCACCAGGCCTCTAACGCACAAAGACCCCGATGGAGATTTGGTGAACCGGCTGAACCTCTGAGGTCGAAGTCCTCAACACAGTGCCATGGACGGGTGGCAGAGAGGAGGACGGGGGACAAACATGAACTGTGACTGACCTCATTGCTCAGGTCAGCGCTCACAACAAGGTGTGGGATGACTCTCAGGGTCAGACCGGGTGTGACCCTTCTGACCTTAAAGTTCTGCCCTTGCTGTTTTTAAGGCAGCATAGAATAAGCTCATTATGCAGCATTTGACATAAAAATGTAAACCTCTGACTTTTTTTTTCAAAGGAAATAAAGAAAACGGCCATTTAAGAGATAATTTTTTTTATGTTATGAATTATTTCTAACTAGACTTTTATGGCTTATTAAGTGCTGCTGTCCCTGCCATAAACTAGTTCACAAGGCTGTAGGGAAATGCAGTAATTTGCTTTGCCGTAAAAAATTGCAGAAATGGGAATAAAGTTTCTAATGCACAACTTTACCCTACAGCAAAAGCAAACGTCTCCCAGACTGTGGGTATTAACCTTGAGTCCCTGTCTCTTCCCAGCCAGTCTCAGCCTTATCAGCAGACGCAGACTCCTGGCGTCGGACTGGGCAGACAGAGGTACCTGGAAATAAACACCACCTTAACTGCACCCACAGCCATGGAGATACCCTCAGGGGGGAAGCCAATGAAATACCTGACAATGGGGGAACAGCCTGCCAACGAGTGCCATCAGCTCTTTTTTACGAGCCACTAATGTATTCCCATGCCTCCGTCAGGGCTGTCCGTTATTACCGACGTTCACTTAGTCCTCTCACACAGACTCATCTGATGACTCACGCTACGAAGCAGGAGGAGGACAAGAACAAGAGGTGTTGTTAATGTATTCTGTCACCTCTTCCCTTCACCGCAGGTTGAAAAGCCTGAACCTCTGGGTGTCAGAGAGGGGAGAGGACGCGAAGTGATCACAGCTGGCTGGTCCCTGCATGATTTGACAGCGAAGAGACACCCAGTTTTTTTCCAGGCTTCCAGCAGAAACCTCAAATTACACCTTTCAGAGGAGTCATAAATCAGAGCTTGTTGGTTAAATGCTTTTGTGTCAGACATAAAACATAAGCGTGACAGGTGGGGAAGGGGCGTCAGCTAGTAAAACCAAGGGGATGAATGTAAGTAAGGTGGAGAGCCATCAAACTAAAAATTCACAACAACCACCATGCTCCTTTCATTAGGACTTTTTGACACACTGCTCTGAGGAGTGAAATGCCTCTGAAGTTGTAAATGCACACTGCAGCCACCAGGGGTCGCTATGCCCCTCCAGAGTTGTGTTTCACAGATCAGGGCAAGGCCAGCTGGACAGGAGTCAAGAATGATCTTCACAGAACTGAGGCTCAGTCCAGATAGAAAACCCAGCGTGCAAGGAGCAAGCAGCTCCAGCAGGTCGACCTGCGACTGCTCCAGTTACACATAAAATGCATATTTTAGGGAACATATAAATACTTTATAGAAGTGCCACAGCTGGCACTGAAACTTGTAAATCCCTTCTCATTTGTGAAAACATCTGCCAAAATATTCCTTTGTCTTGGGATTATTACTTGAGTACAACTCCAGGGCTCCTTTGGAGAACAATGTGTGAGGGGGGGGGGAGCAAATACAGAACAACACTTGTCAGACGAAATTAGAATTTTAGTTTGAAATCTGCTTGTGTTGCCGGTGTAACAGGCCACACCTGAGAAGAGGGAGAAACACACACAAGGTGATGAGAAATGCAAAACATTTGACTCTCTCTGCAGATGTTGCTGACAAATTTATCTCTTTTATTACAAGAGTCCAAGAGAAGAGCAGAGAGTGTGGGAGGTGGAAAAGTAGAAAAGTAGAGAAAGAAAGAAAAAAAAAACGGTTGGATGTTTAAAGCCCTTTTGCTGCTCCCACAGGGCATTGCAACAGCAGCGACGGCGCGAGGCTCATGGTTGACTTGGCCCAACATGGGCGCATTTGTACTTTTCCAGCAGGCAGACAGGAAGCACCTGGGTCCAAGGGCCGGAGAATGGCGGGTGCCCCCAGCCCCACCCAACGCAACACATCATCAGCTCGGCTAGAAGGATCCTGTGCAGGCTCCGTAGCTCTAAACAGCGCTCCCCGACTGCCTGCGTGTAAACAAACATACCTCCTCTGTACGCGGCAGTGACACAGGGGACTGCGTTCTTTCATTCTGCTTCAACCCTCCAGCACAGAAAACACCGAGGAAAACAGCATGTGGTAGAACTGCTGGCTCGGAGACCTGCCTCTTTACACTAAAACCTTCGACGAATTAAATGGTTTTCCCTCAGCTGGGCTGGAAATCCTAACTGTAGTGAGCTGCCACTAGAAAGGGGAGGAAAAAAGAGGGTTGTCTGAAGAACATGACTGATGGAGCTCTGTGGGGTTTTGGGCGGAGCACAAGTGGCTGGGTGGGAGCCTGGGTGAGCTGGGCTCCGGGTCGCCCTGCGTTGCGCTTTTGGTGACTGTGTGGCTGCTCCTGCTGGGCTCAATGGGGGATGAGAGGCTGGCCACAGCAGCCAGAGGCAAGTGGCCCAATGTAAACAGCTCATTCTGGCGGTGAGGCCGAGGAGCTGCTGTAATTACCACTCGTCATGAGGAGAGGAATAGAGATTTAGAGAAAGGGAGGAGAAGAAGCAGATGAGGAGGAGGAGGAGGAAAACGGGGGTAGCTGGAGTGAGAGGTTGGGGCGGGGGCTACGGTTCCAACCCTCACATCGATCTTTATCTATCACAGATTCCCAGGGAAAGGATTGTACGGAGAACAGGCCCGGGGCAGGGAGTGCAGTTCACACCAGAGCTGCACTCTGAAGCCAAACTCTTCTTGTTACATTCTCTGTTCCAGAGGCCCTTGGCAAATCAACTCTAATGCTACTGAGAGCCAGAGCGCTGAAAATGAAGTTAGTGGAAATTCATTTTCCTGTTACAATGGACTTAGAGAAAAAAGAAAAACGGAAACTCTTTTCCAAGTTCTTGTCTCCTGCTCTTGTTGTCTGCCTGTGACCTGATGTGCTTAAAAGAAAAGATCTGTGTGGGCTTGTGGCTTACTGCTGTTGATACATCCTCAAGTATTCCCCAATCTAGAAATCGGGAAAATATCCCTTGAAGGACACGGGAAAGTAACTTAAAAACGTGCACTGACTTCTGCACTTGCTGTTGCTGCTGTTTTTCTGCTCATCCTTCTTTTCACATAACAAAGGCTCCTTAACAAACCCCACAATGCCGGCTAATTAGCGCCTGCTTTCTTGCCGCATGCAAACCTTGATCCAAAGTGAAAAACAAGTGAAAACCACTCAGGGGGCTATTATTCTTTGAAGGAGCTCTTGCAGCCGTCGATTACGGGTTACTCTTTAACTTTGAGTAACAAGTTACAACTTCTGTGCGAATGATAAAAGAGCCCTTTTGTCAAACATTTCTCTGAAACCTTGAGTGTTATACACACAGTGGACCACAGGTTGAATGAAAACCACCATGCTGCTTTATTCATACGGAGCCTTTAGTTCAAATTTTGGTCTTTAAAAATACCAATATTGGAAAAATTCCCATCACTATTTTTCACAGCACAAGGTGATGCTTTCCTTGCTTTGTCAAAACCAACAATCCAAAACTCAATCATAATGAGCAAACTTAAACTGATCTGAACCATAGTGACAAGATTCAGGCGTCTTTCTGTTTCATAAATCCATGGCTAAATATGTCTCCGTGTGTCATCCGCTCACTCACACACAGGTCAACTCTCCCTCCGACTAACAACCACGCCGACTCATCCTCTGATCCCTTACTCGGCCTTTCCTCTAACCCAGCTTTGATTAACAAATTAACGAGCTCGGGAATTTATCCAGGCTTCAGGTAGCGGCGCAGGAGTACACGGCCCGACTGTTGAGGATTAAGGCTCTTTTATACCCTGATTACACAGCACTTTGCCCCCCTGGTGGAAGGAAACGTTGGGGAGGGTGTGCGTTTTTTTTGGGATTTAGCGAGGGGAGGGGCGTCAGGTGTGCCCTCACAGATTAGCGCAAAGCTCCTGGTAATGAAAGAAAGGATGGACGCGCTCCCTTGCATTGCCTTTGAAGTCCGATCAGGCAGAGGAATAAAAGGCATTCTCCCCCCCAAAAGGAGCCCCCACAGGGTCAAGATCCACACACAGCCTCCCAGAGGTCGGCGCTGATAAGGAGGATCGGGATTAGAGCCATCCGGCCTTGAGTTCTCGCTGCCTCTCACTTTCCCTCATGCCACTCAGCCCTGTACGTTCATCCTGCCCTTGCACCCACTAATTGAATGAGATTTCTCACATTGGAGCGAAAGCCTGTGCCAAGAGCCAAAGGTGACGAGGCAAAGTCTTGTTCTTGACTTTTCCTCACTCTTGATTGAGTTTTCCAGTTACAGAAGGTCAGCCATGACTGCTGAGGTTTAGCAGTGCTGCTTGCAAGAAACAGGAGCGCGAGGTTGTGATACAAACTACGGGTTGATCTGCATTTTTTTGTTTTTCACTAAAGCAGACCAAAGCTGGCAGGAAGAGAAGGTCAGGAAACATTCTCTCCCGCTGCATGCTCGCACACATTAAATAAGGATTTAAAAAAAAAAAAAAAAAAAAAGCAGCGTTAAGACTCTGTGAAACCCGGGGATGCTTTATAATCAAGTTTAACTCGCTGTTAAGGCAAAGACATGGGGAGGCTGGGGAAAGCCGGGAGATGGGAAAAGCTAATTGAAAAGAAGAAGCCCAGAGCACAGAGACGGAGAAATGGGGGGTGAGGAGGTAAACAGAGAGAGAGGTGAAATATGCGTCAGAACTGCGGCTTTGGGCTCACCTACTGAAGCAGCGAGGGATGCCACTGATGGACATGTCTGACATTGTACTAACAAGCAGCCTGTGGATTGCACAGCAAACACATACACACTGAACCACACACGCATGTGAAAACATACACAGACACATTATTATATTTCTGTCCTTGTGAGAACCCTCCATTGGCCACAATTGTTTTCCAACTCCAGTGTGCCCACATAGATGTATGTTTAAAAAATAATCTCCCCTAACTCCTGGCTGAAAGATCTATTGTCATTGTTACACTTAGAAAAAATTAAGTACAGAATCAGGGGGTGCTCTGACAAATTTTATAAAACTTGGAACCCCATTTTTCACTTGGTCAATTCCACTCCCTCTTTGGATGATTGGGATGGATCCACATAGGATGGACTGATGTGACTTGGTTCAGTCCGGATGGCTGATCGGACGCAGCATGTACAAATTATTATAGTCAATTTTTTGTTGTCTTTTTAAAATCTTTTTGGATTTCTCCTCTAAATGTCCCCAACCCCTTTTTTTTCTTCTTATTTATTTTTCTGATGTTCTTGCTGTTTACCTTTCATGTGTTCTTTCTCTGGGAGGGAGAGAGTTGTGTGTGTTTACTAGTATTTTTTGCTCATATTGTGTGAATGTGACTCTCTAGTTGGGGGGGTTGTTGGTGTTCAAAAAGGGGGAAAAATGGGTGTAAATGTAAAAATGTATCAACCCAATAAAGATATATATGTTAAAAAATAACCTTCCTGGCTTTTTATTTTATCAGATAAATGTTGTATACTGGCAGAGTCCGCCACCAATAACCTCAAGCGACCCCCTACCAACCAGGACTGAAATCTTACTAACCTGTATGTCTTACTCCATCTAGCAATTTTATCCATAAATATAGAGCAATACATAAAAATATAACTGGTAAATAACGCTTCATAACGAGTGCTTCATCAGCACTCTTTAATATGTCTGTTGTGAATCTGTACTTTCCGTAAATGCATTACTAAATGGTTGGAATGAAAGTTACTTCAATTTCAAGCCAAGTTGAAATACATACAAATCCCAATTCTAACTTGTTTACACAAGGTTTTAACATGAAAACTACCAACAGCAATGAGGACAGCAAAGGCCTCTGTTCATTTTTTCAATCTTTGTAACACATCACCATAACACCATAAACCCAAACAACAGCAGATACACACATAAACGCATTTGTCTCTGAGCAACATCTGATTCAAAGCTGGCTTCAGTTGCTACATGAGGGTTTTTAAATAGGGTGAAGGATTCTCCGACCAATCCCCGCCCTGGGGTTTACACAATGTACTAACAGAGGATTTGTATCCACTGAACTGGGCTCCCTCCAGCTGTGCTGCAGTCCAAAGGGGTTAAATTAAATGCAAGCTACACAGCTTGCTGTGTTAGCACTCTTGTTAAACCCGAGATCTCTTAGTTACAACAGCCTGGCTCATTTTCAAATGATCTTCTCCAGATAAATGCCAGTGACCCCCACATACATTTCCAAAAGGCTTTAACTCGAGACGCTTCACTGACTCTCGAAGCTGGATTTGGCCATTTTGAAGCGTAAAGTGGCATTTGAGCCCGATCTGTCAGTGCGCTGCCAGCCAGCTAAGACTTGTCATCCCACATTGCTGTCCCTCCCCTCCCAGATCTGCAGATGCCCAGGCGCTGCCATCATTCGTCTTGATGAGCTGGAGCTGCTGGCTCATCATGAGCCAGAGCTGTAATCCCTGTTCCTCTGACCCTTCGTGAAAGTCATCAACTCATCAGCCAACGTCCCCTTTGGCATCTTCACTTGACTCGGGGCTGATTGAGGGGATTTGGAGAGAGAGAGAATAAAGGAAGGAAAACTGATAAAGAACACAATGGCTAGAAAGAGAGAGGTTGATGAAGAACACATGCTTATTCACAGAGACAACCCAGAGGAGAGAGGAAGGGCTGCCAGCCAGTTAGTGCTGGTGCTGTTGATGAAGCACAATCAGGGCGGCAGATGGCACTGATAGCGTGGCAGTGTTGGGGAGAGAGGGAGGGGGGGGGGGATGTGGAAGGCTAAGACAAGGCTCATTATCACCTCTCTCTGCATCACATGGCACATCAGCCTCCCCTTCCATCACCACCCGTACCTCTCGCTTCTCGTCTGATAACGGTGCATTGCTCTCCCAGCACGGCCTCTCGGCTTCCACGGTTTCGCCCGCTATCGCTAATTCATTTACCCGCACCAATTAGAAAGGAAATACTTCACCAGATTCGAGCACATACAACAATAAGAAAGTTCTTTCAATCTGATTTGCCACCTTGAAATTTAATTGTAGATGTTCAGATACTGAGCGGTTGGAATTTTCAAATGTACCTGAGATTTCTTGTCTTTTCTTTGTCTGAAAGTTGTCATCCATTTGTTCCTGTCTCCACGTAGCCTGAGCAATTGTCCTGCTCCAAAGGTAATTAATTTTAAAGCTCAAAACTTGAAACGCCATTTTTTGATTCCAACATGACTTCCTTAGCCAACCCTACTGTGGGCCCTAAACACCCCGAACAAGGCTGGATTTATCAGTCCTCACGGGGGCCGGGCTGTGCACTTTACCAGCAGCCCACATGATGTTTTATCACGGCTGCTGCAGCCCTTTGTAACCTCCTGCTCAACCCATCCACTGTGCATTTTTACTGGCAGCCCAGCCAACACCAAACCACATAAACAGCACGAGTTTAGAGTATGCAGTGCAAATTTGGTCTACTTGACAGCCATGGTTCTGTTGACCTTCCAGAAAAATACTAATTTCAGATCATTTCATTGAGCAAATGCGATCATAACTGTTTATAAATACTGAGGGGTACCTCAAGCTCTGTTCAGTTGTAAGCCCTAAATGCAATTGAGGGTAGTTAGCAGCCAAGCGAGGCCGAATGTGATCCCTATCTGAGGTCGTGACTGCGTGGTTGTGTGTAAAGGAGAATATGAGCAAGCCAGCAGAACTATCAACGTTTAAGGATGTGTGGTCTGGCCAAAGTGGATGAAGGTTTGGAAGGGAAATGAGGTTGAATGTGAGACTGCACAACATGCTCTGTTCCTCAAGCCCAACGGTCGGGTTGGCTGGCCCTCGAGAGAACCGAGTTCAAATGTTCTCTTTAACCGAGGAACCGAAATACACCCTCGACATGGTCTCTGGATGACGCAGCTGTTTCTTCTCAAGAGAGGCGAGCCTAATGGGCAAAACAGTGATGATGTCAGTCATCACAGGCAACACAAGGGTAGAGTTTGGTCATGGAGGAATGTCCCTGGGTTTGAAATGTGGTGAGATCAGGGGTCAAGATGTTGAATATTATTAAAAAAAAAAAAAAGTACTTTACAGCATAACTGCCTCGCTCTCACTTCTGTACTTGGCACCTTGCTGTGAATGGAAAGACGTGTTATGGCAAAGCAGTAATTTCCGCTTCTGCTCTTGAGGTTGTGCAAACACGGTACCATCGGGATTTACCGTTCAGACGGCGATACACCACTACGTCATCCTTACATCTGGAGCAGCCATGCTACTGTGCTGTGCAAAAACTTTGTCTGCCAATTTGGGAAATGCTTCAGTTTGACTTCTGTCCTGTGGTGATATAATACTACAATATACAGAACAGAGGGAAAATGTCATGAAGTATATGAACGTCTTTATATATTATTTAACTCTCCTTGATTTCTCCTTATGTTTCTTATTGTCTTAAAACTGTGAGCAACACCAAGAATCCGCCTGGCTTTATTGTTGACTTTGCTCATTGTAAATGATAAGGATGTCTACAACTTCCCCACAATGTTAGAGTAAACAAGCTTATCTTTAACAAGCCCTTGTCATCCAGCCCTCCTCCGCCCCTGTGGCTCCCAGGATGTGATGGCTGAGGTCGGGGGAAAGGCAGGTGGGTTATGTAAGCAAGAGTTATAGGTTTTTACAGGGAAGTGTGTGAACGTGTGTGTGTGTTTCAGTCGGAGATCCTGAGCCGTCTTTCTGCCTCTCCAGAGTTCTCACACCCACCCCTCTCTTTCATTTCACTACAGCTTCCTGTCCTGTCTGGACAGACACAGACAGCGCTGCTTTTACATTTCAAGACATTTAGCTGACAGTTTTATCCAGAGCGATATAAAAGGGAGTTCAGCAGAAGAATTACATTTCAAGACAACAAAAAGGAGCTTGGGTAAAGAGTGAAATAACAACTGTAGAGAAAGAAAATGGAAGGAATTTCTTCTCTCCGAAACACTTGGGTTTAAATGCACACATATTTTTTTGATGGACAACATAAAGATCAAGCTGTTCTTTTACTAGTTTCTTGACATTTTTCTCCTCTCTCTTAAGAGTCTGAGCTCACAGCCCCCAGCCAGTGTCACTCATCTGTTTACCTCTGCACTATTAACTTGTAATAATCACTCACTCCCGACTGGAAGTTACTCTTTAGCACAAGCTTAAGGATTATGCAAAGGAGTAAGTCAATACACGTTAAGTCTCTATTATCGCACAGCCGATACTCTCCTCCTGGCGCTAAATTGCCACCGGTAAATGGCTCCTTTTGTGGCGTCTGCACAATAGAAAAAGGAGGAGAGATAGCATCGGCTCGTGCCCGCAATCAGCGGCTGGGTTTGACTGACGCACGGCATTATTAGCATGACACAGGCTGAGGAGTCGGAGCTGCCAGATTACAATTTACACGCTATCTCCTAACGGTGCCCGAGTCAAGAAGCTGTCACAACAACAGGTACCCTGGGGATATAGCACACACACACACACAGGGGAGGGATGTCAGGGAGGGGAAAGGAGGGGGGTAAAGGATAGAGGACCTAAGATTGTGACACTTTACTTACATGGTGGATCACAAAGGCCTTTTAAAGCACAGGAAATCTTTCTTACCTGCAGAGAGAAAAAAGAGACAAAAGACAGAGATGGAGAATGTTAGAGTGCATTTCTTCAGTGTCACTTGTCGGCCAGTTGGTTCAGGTTCACTCTCGTCTCCCTCGCTGAGACACAGAGGACGACTGGATGTCCATATTTGGCCATGTGGGCGCTCCTCTAGACGCTCTCTGTTTAATAACACAGTGCCTGGTCTCAGCTGGTTGGGCTGATGGGCACAACTCCTCTGTCTTCACAGTTAAACTCTTATCTTCAACCAGCCTGTACAAACGGACTCCACAGGCCAATGTACAGGATTCACATGAGTAGAGTTGGTGGCAAACACTACTGATGCTACTGCAGATACTGCTGCAACTGTGGCACTACAGCCACTACAGTTATCATTATTCATTTGTTAATTACTACAACAACTACTTATTCAACAAATTTCAGTGCTGCTACTACAGAATACTTTTTACTGTTACTGTTATTGTTACTGCACTTCGGAGGCACTGAACAGAAAAGATGATGCTTCTTCCATTAAAATTCTGCTTTACCTATAAAAGAAATTGAATCGCTTCACAAAATATATCACTATAAAATTTGGTATTTGGTATTATTATACTGTATATTTTGTAAAAAAAAAACAAACAAACAAACTCAGTAGTACTTTTATTATAATCCTCATTACTGGAAAACAGAAAAGGAATCGGTTTTGTTATGTCGCTGAATGGAAGCATATAAAATACAATTTTGGGTTCTATTTTGTGGTCATTTGGTTGTAGGATTTATTTCCTTTCCTAATTTCTAATTATTCTAATTTATTATGTTTTATCTATTTTATTCTGATACTTAATGACACTACTTTTTGTTGCTTTGATATTTTATTGCATTGGTTTTGTTCTTTGAGATGTAAAAGAAAAAAAGTGCTGTTTCTGCTACTACTGCTTTTAATAACAATAAAATGTTAGGAAGTTGTTTTTTTTTTCCTACCAAAAACTGAAACAAAAGCTCTGAGTGGTAACCGCATGGTTTCAATACAGCATGCACACAATTCATGAAAGAGACAAAGACAGGGGCTGGGCTTCCTCTTAATTCCCTGTCTAATTACTCGTCCCCGGCTCACCCCAGGTCAAAGACCCTGCAGGTCCCACTCTAATCCGTCTCCTCGGCCCACTTCAAAGGGGCCTGATTACAGGGAGGAGAAGAATGGAGCGAGAGAGGGAGAGCGAGAGAGGGAGGACAGGACGGAAAGACAGAGGGATGAAAGGAAGGAAGTACAGAAACAAGTAGGGAAGGAAGGTGGACGGAGCCAGAATGGAAACATACTGTATCTTGTCTGTCTCTGAGCTGTCTGGCGCGTGAGGTCCGTTCAGCTCCCAGCTGATGCTTCCTCGCTGGCTTAGCTCAGCCCTGGAAGGCACAAGCCGTGTGGGACTCAAATCTGCTGCGTTCGAGGGGGACGGGGCACACGTGAGCGCGTACACTCTCGAGCTCCTTTTTCCATTGTCACATAAACTCTCGGCACGGCAATAAAACCCAAGCAGACAAATGTAACATAATAACAGCAGTGTTCTGTGAACATCTGCGCGTGTTTTTGAACTTTTTCCAGTCTTCCACTGAGACTGTCTAAACTCTCCCATCTATTACATGACTTGAGGAGCGAAAGCATTCAGAGGAGAGATAAGAAGAGTACATCAGGGAGAGCGAGCCAACATTTTCCAGAACAACAAACTACTATTATCATAACCCCAAACAAGTATGTCCAGCACAACATCGCCTGTGTCTACCTGGGTTGAAGTCAGATGGCTATCGATTTACTCCAAATTCAAAACATAGAAACAAGCCAATAATTTGCTAACAACACAAGGGTTTACTGTGCTTCTTTGGTGCTTTTTGGTACGTCTTATCATATTTGTTCCTTTGATTTTTTTTCTTGGTAGCAGTCTTTTCTTTCTACAGGCATGCTGATTGTCACTGCTGTTTCATATTTTATTTACTGCTATTCCAAACAAACCAATTGTGCTGCGGCCGAAACTATCAAATGCATCGTTTCCAATGTGCCTGAGGATTCTTTTCTTTCTGGGAAATATCCTCCCAGGTGTTCATAAAAAAAAAAAAAAGCAAATGAAAACTGCTTTTGTCCAAATTGAATCACTGTTGTTGTTAGATCCATCAGCAGTTGAAAGAAGACAGATGTATTTGTTGGAAAATCTCGAGGATAATTGGTTAAAAATGACAACTTCCCAAAGCCAAAAGATAGCCCTGAAAGAATTAAATACTAAGCGAATCCCACTGGCGCATTATATTTCACCTCAACAATGCTCTAAGTACTCTAATATATACAGTTTTTCGCCCACTTCTGGAGAGTCTGGAGGCTGGAGAACACAGCCTAAGTTATAAAGTATAATTTCAAAGCTGGAGTTTAAAGAGGAAGCAAAGGAGAAAACAGATGAGGGAAGAGAAGGAGAGCAGAGGAGGGCGTGAGAGGAGGAGGAGGACAGACTTAAAAGGCCCGAGGCTGACTCCCTCTCTCTCTCTCTCTCCATACCGTGGATGATCAGCGGCTGGAATGAGGCTGGCCGCTGGCTAGACTTGTCTGTCCACAGGTTTAAATTTAGGCTGGATCAGACACGACGCCTCGGCCCTTGCCCTCGCAGCCAGCCAGCGAGTAACTTGTGGAAGCCACGGCTGACCGCATTATCATTTCTCCTCACCTCTCAGGGAGGAGGACGCGGCCACCCAACGCTAAACTCGACTTGATGCATGCAAAGGTCTTGGGATTTAAGGATCCCTTTCATAATGTGAGCGAGTGAAAGTACATTCTAAGAACTGACTGTCTGATAAAGATGCATTTGTGGTGCTTAACTCTTCGCGTCTCATTTTGGGCAACTGTGGTTTAAAATTGCGAGCATACTTGCCACCTACAAATCAAAATCTTAACATATTGTATACATTATGCTCTTAAGTTCCAGACCACCAACTATATTTCCACTGTATATATAAACAGACAGGATGGTTTCATTGCCAGTTTTTTTCCTTTGTGTTCACTCTGACAAGAAAAATTAGAGCAAAAAAAAAAAAAAAAAAATCTGAAGCATCGACAGACAACAATGAACAACTCTCCATCTGATTCTTCAGTGTGCAAACAACAGTTCAAGCAGAGGTAATGATAATAGTGAGATGTCTTATCAGAGCTTCTGATGTGGAAAGTCTGACCAGCATTCAAATCAGCAAATAAGGCATAATTGCGGACGGGCTCATTCAGGTCTTTGAGGTACAACATCTTTTTCCATCAAAGAATACAGGCCGGAGAGTATCTGTTTACAAGCTATTACTCACTTCCCTTTCTTGCTGGCTTGTTGTCCACATTGTGCTATCTTTTCTGTAATTGCGCCTTATTATGCCTGAGCGATAAGGGAACGATGAAACAGGGACACCGCCTCTCATGTAAACATTTGGATGTGATTTTGGCTCGTGCTATCTTAGCTGCTCTCTCTTAGTGTCTAATGTGTGCCTGTGTGTGTATTGGGGGTGTGGAAGGGGGGGAGGGGAGGGGAGGGGGACCTCCGACGGGAGACGAGCCGCAACCTTCTCGACAACAACTGAAGAGAACAGACAGCGTGGAGTCTCTGCAGCTGTTTCTCCGCGGCCACAGAGGGGAGCTTTTAATTGAATGTGAATGCAAGTTGCAAAGGCTTTTAATTTGGCCTTGGCTGGAGAGACACACACCAGAGGGGGGTGGGGGTGGTGGAGGGTGGGGATGGTGGAGGGGAAGACAACCCCTGCCTCATCTCCACCATCACATCCCGACTCACCTCACCTCCCCTCCCCTCCCCTCCCCTCCCCGCACATCACACGCCTCTAATTGCCAGCCATGGGAAAGCTGGGAAAACAACAACATTTTATAACACACAACAACAACAAGACATTGTGACGTGCTAAGATCAAGCTGTAACATCCGCTGAGCCCGAAATCAAATTAGGGAGCACAGACCGAAAAATGCAGAGAAGGGGAAAAAAAAGGAGGCTCAGCTGTATCCTTGCGTAATGAGCAGAGGGAGGGACACGTGATGGCTCCAGCGAGGCGGGCGGGGGGGAAAGGGGCCTGTGGTCAGCGTATGTCTGCTACATTACAAGGCATGTATATATATTTTAACAGCTGTAATTGTGTGATAACTCCTTGGACCGGGTGGGAAGAGTGGTGACGTGTAAGGAGGGCCTCGGCTCCCCCACCCATCTCTTCTGGAGCACATGGGCACCTTCAGTGGAAAACCTTGCATGAGGAATGGATGGAAATCCAAGCAGAGGGTCATTTTGCGATTCAGTAACTCACACGACTGGCATATGGGTTTCATTTGTGCTCTGTTGTAGGTAAGAGGGGAAGGAGGACGGAGGGAGGTGGAGAGTTAATAGCCTGAGATAACTAAACTTCCATCAATGCCTTCGTTTCTGGATTTAAAGTCCTTGTGGGGAGGGTGATGCGTTGAAGCGCTCGGCTGGCTTGCATGCACTTGTAGTAAGGGCAAATGCAGCGCAACAGCCAGTTCTGTTTGCTTTCTTCCTAAAATATGGGACTGTTTAATGTTACTGATGAACCCAGTTTGTTGTTGTAGCACTCCCCCCCTCTTGCCCCGCACATATGTGCGTACACACACATAACTACACAAACACAAGCAGACAGGCGGGGGGAATGCAAGCCTTGTGTACCCATCCATGAAAAGCACACACACTCAGTGCTCCTCCACGCCGCCGGGCCCCGAAACAGAGCACCTTTTCAACAGACAGCACTAACTCATAGGATTGCAGTTAAACTGCCTCAGGCCATGGCAGTGGTGTGAGGGCCAAAGGCATGTAAACAGCAGACGACAATGAGCAGACTGACCAGAGTCCACGCTTCTGTCATTCAAACCCTCTTTACAACCCTGTTCCCACAAGCCGCAGAGCTGCGCTGGAAAACAATGCGCTTACTTTGCATCACTCACATTCTGTCAAGCCGAAGGGATGGTAAAGCTCCAAACTGGAGGAAGTAAAAAAAAAAAAAAAAAAAAAAATCCTCTGCATGAACTCAGTGGAATGCTGCCCTGCTCAACAAAGACAGGCCTTTGAGAAGTTTGGGGCTTTTTCAGTGACAGAGAAAGAGAGCAACTTTACTGTAGAACTTATCTCTAAAACATGATGCATCGCTCTGTTGCAGAGAGGAAAATATCATCTTAAAAGCCTCATGAGGCATTTGTTTGGACCTTTTTCAAATTACATCTGGAGATGTTTAAATGTCATTAAAATATGTGCTGGCTGAACGGGTCGGGCTCAAATTACAGCCCCAAAATGGCTGGAGAAGCATGTAAGTCTAGCATCTATCCTCATCACAACTTTTTCAACGCCCCCCCCCCACTGTGAGCCATCGCACACAGCTTTATCTGTCACACATTCACGCTCCGGTAGTGTGAAAACTGGTTTGGGGGAAAAGCAAGATAAAGGCCTTGTTTCCTTGTAAATTTATGAAGACGAGAGCAGAGGTGGAGAGAAGGAGTGAGGGGGGAAAAAGAGAGGTAGTGATGGTGGGTGAAAATGGTCGGGAGCCTCGGTGCTGTGTGAGTGTCTGTGTGCGGCCCTTGCCAAGAAAAACAAGGCCTGAGCGACGCTGGGATCTGATTTCAGCATGGAGGCATGGCAGGAAACTGGTTCCTCCGGGGGGGTGTGGTGGTGGTGGGGGTTGGGGTGGGGGTTCACTTCATGTCCTCCCACAGAAAAGAGAGATTTAGAGACAGAACAACCTTCACTCACCACCCAGCCATCGATGATACCTGATGTACAGTCACCATTTGCGTGGGTATTTTAACCTGAGTAGCACGTCATCGGCGCTGCTCCTGCCAGTAACACTTTCACAGTGATCACAGTCGGGCACGAGTCCCTGATGCAGATCCTTGTGCCACGGAGAGGTCAGCTCAGTTCAGAGCCTTGTATCTGCATCTGGATCGCAACTCCACCGCCGAAGAGCCGGAGGGATACTACTCAGCACATGTGCAGAGAATTAGCGCTGGCTACGCAGCGATCGGAGGCTTAAAAACCCTTTGTTGCTTAGCCTCCATGTAACACGCTACTCCGTGTGTGTACAACAGTCTTGATCTTATTTGTCACTGGCTGTGTTTTTACTGCTTCTAGGCGGCTTCGCAGTGACAGAGACTTCCAGGGCGCTCTGTGGTAGCGGCAAGCTGCTGGCACTTCACCGCGGGGGCCCGAGTTCAACTACAAGTGGTGTAAGAGGGAAAAAAGGAAATGGAGATGGTGGAAAATAAAGATTCAGTGTCTCAAAGGGTGTGAGGTATGGTTAGGCTGCTGCAGAAATGAAGAAACTCTTGTGTGAGGGAGGATGAGAGGAGCCTATGTCAGAGGCTTATGTCAAAGGAAAGTTATTTCCCACATAAACAAAGCAAGTAGTCTCCTGCTTTTGTTATTCTTGCACCATATTTCATCTTAATTTTAACAGACTCTCTCAGAGTTTTCGAGAGTTGCCACAAGTTCTAATTTCACTCACTTAAAAGATAAATTACAAGCCGCAGTAACATAAAGTGAGCGTAAAGTATCGTTTGAAATGATCTGATACCAGTACTTACGACCACAGTTTCATTACCAATACAACATCTGCACTTTTTCCACATCTTACTTTGAGAAATATAATCATATATATAATCATATTTCTCCTGCAAAACAGTTTTGTTCTTTGAACGAAAAAAAAGCTAGACTGATAAATAACTCAGGCGATACATCAGAAATGCTTATGTGATGCATTTATTTATTTAAAAACAAAACTCTCAAATATCAGTATTGGTAACAGCCTAAAAAATGCATTATGGATCGGGCTACAAAGACAATAGTCTAAAATTTTGATTCAAATCAGGAAGTGTTTGATCGAAGAATAGGCCAAAACATTTTTTTAGTTTTGGTGCTCTAATTGCTTAACATAGACTTGTGCTTTCCTACAATTCCCTTTAATAAAAGAAGCTGAACTTCTCAAATGTTCATCAAGATATCTAACATTTGAACAGAGGCGGCCATATAACAACACAGTCTAAACCTGAGGTCTATAATCTGAAAAATTCAGATTTATCTGGTCAGGCTGGACAAACTGAACAAGAGTCAGAATCCAAACAATTGATGCCAGCTTTTTGATGGATTCTTGTTGCTTCCTGTTTACTTTCATATTATGTCCATTTGTTAAGGCGAACAATCTATCAAAAATCATTTCCAAACAATAAAAGCAAGGCTAAGGCTCAACGCAAGTGTGGATAGCCCAGGCTACAGCATACCTTAATGTAAGAGTGAGTCCTTTGTGCTCTGCAGAAGAAGAAGAAGAAGAAGAGTCCAAATCTAATCTAAGAAAGCATTCCATGTATTTTTGGCACTCAGCTGTATTTGATTCTTAGTGCTATGGGCACATTTAATTCAGTAAAGCACAGCTAGTTAGGACAGAGCACGAGATATCTACCGTGGACAAATAACTCTGAGTGTGTGTGTGTGTCATTTCAGCGTCTGTGTTTCCATCACTTAACAAGTTGAGCAATTGGCAATTTCCCCCAACACTCTGTGTATCAGACCCCAGCACAAGACACCTCTGAGTACAGAAATAGTGTTGCAATGAACAATTTTCGGGCCCAGCGTGCTGGAAGACCTCGAGGGCACAGAGGGCAAAAACACAAACCGGGGGCCTGGCCAGCAAACACAAACACAGCCATGTTGCTTTTAGCTAAAGCCTTACATCCAGTGTTAGGCCCCCAGGAGCCCACTCCTGTCCACCAACCCCACCCACCCCCCTCCATTCTGGACAACCCCAAGGTGGAAGTAATGATGCCAGATGTGACCAATCAAGCTGATAAAGAGCAGGGTCTGCTGTGGACCGACACACAGCTGTGGGTGCAGCTGTGCACTGTTGTCAGGCCAGAGATGGGGAGGGGGGGGAGAAGAACCAGGCGCACTGTCCGAACATAATTTACTGAGATCAAAGCATCGACACCTCAGACAAATTTCATCTTCTACACTCCAGCCACCTCAAACCCAATAAAGTCTTTGTCACTGTATTTCTAAATTCTCATTTTCTCTTTTGCCCTTTTCTCTTCCTCTCTCTCTCTCTTCCACCTACTCTCTCTGTCTCTGTTCCTCTCTTGTGCCGGGACAGGGCCTGCTCAACACATTAGCAAGATATCCTGTTCTGACAGCAGCTTTAGTCCAAATCCAGCCATCATGAAGAGTTATGCCATCGTAGCAAGCTGCGGATTTGGGAGATATAATACAAATCAAACCTATGGGACCTGGGGGAAGAAGAATGGGAAAAACTGCTCGCGTAAAAAAAAACAGCAACAACGACGGAAAACTGGAGGAGCTGCAAATTCGGAGGCACCGCGTATGTGTGCTGACGAGGTCTGCATGCATTCAAATCATCTGATCTTAATCTGATTAAGGATTGAGGCAACATTTTTCTGAATAATGCATAAGTTTGTAGAAATTGTGATATGTAATGTAACAATGTCTTAAGGAGAAGATTTTTTTTTCATATTCAGTCCCTTCTCACAGAATTCTACTTTGAAAAAACTGTGTGGCAAGGGACAGATAATTCCCCTATGCCCAATGCAGAGGAAGTCAGATGACTCCATTATTAAGAAAATGTCACTTGACTCAAAGAAGTTCCTAAAGTAAGTTTGCATTGGGGGAATTTTTCAAGCATGTGAAGTCAGGTTTCTTGTTTTATGAAAAAAGATTTTACAAGTCAATCCAAGCTGAAATGATGCAAGATTCTTCTCTGGCAGCATGCTCACATCTTCCCCTGGCCTTAGAAATGGAAAGTAGCACAGCCTTGCTTACTTTTCCTCCTTTGTTTATTTTCCTCTTGCCTTTGTCCATCAGTCTCCCCTGCCGCTTTCTCTTCCCTGCCTCCAACGTCAGCCATTTTAAGAACGATCTGACCAAATTAAGATATAGCCGCAGCAGGCTGACAGAGCAGCGTGTAGCCAGACATTTTACATCAAGTTATGTGATGTTTCCTGAGGCAGAGTAAAACTCAAAACAGCGAAAAAATGTCTCAATAAATAATGTCTCGCTTTACTTTATATGGGGCGGCCAAAACTGTGTTATGTCCTGGTTGGGACTTTGCAAATTGAATCCAGCCAGATGGATCATTCTGCTGATAGACACTCTCTCACCTTTATATGGACTCACTCTCCAGGCATGAAAAGTGTGTATTTTGTGAAGGTGCTTGCCACAGTGTGAGTTTTCCAGTGTCCCAGTTTCCAAAAAATTAGAGCAATTATGTACTGCATCTTCAAGGCAATTACAGTGATTGTCATGTCGGAGCTTTAATCTAAGTAAGGTCATTATCACTGTAAACACACCCTGATTAAAAACATCACACTTTCTGCTGCATCTTTGATTTTCCGTGGTAATAATTAGATTTATTTAGATTAGCTTCAGGTTTTTTGACAACATGGCAAGTGGTGCCAACCGGCGTCTCTGCTGCAATAACAGATCTTGTAACAGTAAATGAGAGATCTGTGATAAGTTTTGGCAAAGGCTTTTTTTTTAAATATGAAAAGCATCTTGTCGCTACTTCAAAACATGTAAATATCGTAAATGAGATGTCAGCTTAATCTAATCACTCATGGAAATGATTGCATACTGGCCATGCAGATTAAATCAGCTGATAAGCTGTGTTCATTCTTTCCTGAGGCTCAGTAGCAGGGATCACTGGTCAGACGGGTTTGTAAAACAATAAAAGCTTCTTTAAGGCTGAAAATGTCCTTCAAAACGAGCACCACTATTTTTTCACGGCTTTTAGCCAGTCTGTGAAAACGTCATTCAAATTGCTCATGACTGACTCAGTACCATCAGAATCCAAGCTTAGGGAGGACTGAGTGTTGCATACAGAAACCGGATTCTTGACCGAGGCATTTTTTAACGTCTCTCCTAAAGGAGCTGACGCAGCTACAGACAACACACAACAGGCGCTCTGTTGTACACTTGGAGAGCTGCTCGCCACCACTGGGCCTCACTGGATGAATGTAGGCCTTTAAGGGTAAACCACACACACACACACTTAGATACACACAAGCAGGCATGAAGGTAGGCAGAGAGGCACACACACAGTTGGGAAAACAGAGTGTAAATAAAAAAAGGCAGCTATGACTTTTCATAATTAAAACCCCGTGTCACACGCAGGATGTTTGGATGTGAGTGGCGCGTCACTCATGGCATCGCATAAACAAACAACGCCAGTCGAACCTGAGATGCGATGGGAGAGAGGCAACCACACGCCGTCTCTTTCGCCGTGCGACAATCTAGAGGAGAAAATTCTTCAATCGTTTAGACAGAGCCCTCTCTCACTTTCAGCCTCGCTGCTAAAAGCAGGCCTCCAAGGTGTAAGGATACAAATGACCTAATCCAGGATAAACACATAGCTGGGCGGTAGAAGAGAAGGTTTATATGTCTGCACTACGGAGTGAACAGCATGCCAGTGTTTTAGGAGGCAAACTACCCAGAATACCTCCTGGTTGCTTCGCGTGCAAATGGAATAGCGACATCTGAAAGAGCCGGCTATTAATAAAAACTGTTTATGAGCCATCACACTGTCTTTTGGATGTATATGTATTTTTTATGCACTTAGCACCAGTTTATGCAGGTGGCTATCAGTGTAAATCCACATGAGGGCATGTGCAGGCTGGAGATGAAGTTACACGCCTATGTGCTCATCAATGCTATTAGTTTCCACCAACACTGATTGCTTTGACACCTCATACCGTCCAAGCGTGGCGATAAAACAGATCGGTTTCGCTCATGCCAAATTAAAGGCTGATATACAGCTCGTCTTTCGAGGTGAGGTATCAATGCCAGGCCGAGAGCGTGCGAATCAGACGCAGACTTGTAATTTCAGGATCCAAGGGAGATAACTGACGTCTGAAAATGACAAAATCACACCCAGGGACTGATGGAGTGCTCCGCTGTAACATGCAAGCCCGATCATGATGGAGCTGTGTACACTGAGAATAGTAGTGGCACCTGTTAGTGGGTGGGCACAAATTGTGAGTTGTCCCGCCAAGGCCTGGACCAAAAACAGAACAGCACTCAGACGTCACGCTAATGTCACACATAAATGTCATGTTGCTGTCAGGTTTTAAAGCAAGGCTTCTTTAGGTGACTTTTAAAAGAACAGAAACTTTTGAAATTACTTCCAAAATTCTTCCAATTACAGATAGAAAGTTGAATTAATAGTCAGTAAATCACGCACTTGTACAGTTTAATGCACTCTAGAGTTTTGCTGCTACAGCCTTAATTGGTCTGATATGACCGGTGACTAATGTTAGCTCAAGTTAGAAAATTCTGAGTCCACATTGTTGTGTGATTGTCATTTCTGGGTCAGTTCACTGACTCTTTTCCACTTGTGCTGGTGTTAGTCAGCGTCATCAGGAACGTGTGGGTGTAGTTCAGATTTGATCGATGGTGGTGTCTCTCTGGCAACACAAGCAAACTACACATCAAGTGTCATCAGAATTATATTGTTCAATTTTGATTGATGTGAGGCCCGCACAAATGGCCTGCCCATTTCAAACCAGTGAGTAAAGTAGTGACAAAAGCATATATAAAGAAATGTGACCAGAGTTTTGCAGAAAATTCTTTTTTAATGCCAGGACCCACCACTTGAAAATTTGATTAAGATACAAGGTTTTCAGGGTCTTTAAACTGTCTCCAATTACAGGAGGAGATGAAAAGAGTTAAGATTCGAGCAAGCAGCAGCAATACTAAATGTGCTCGAGTTTGGTTTGTAGTTATGAGCATAATTTGAAGGGACAGTTTTAAAAACACTAAAAGAGATTTAGGTCATTACTAGAGCCACTAAACATCGCTCTCCTTCATCTGACTGATGATGTCTAAGTCCAACAATGTGACCACACAGGGCAGGGAGATATTAATGATGTCTGTAAATACACCTCTCCCTGGTCCAATCCCACACACACACACACACACACACAAACATCATCTGCTTCTTCGCTCAGGCCTGAGTCAGACCAGGGAGATGAGCTCAGCTCCAGCTGGATGCTGAAGCAAGCTTTAACTCAGTCAGCCACTCCCCCCGGCCCAGCACAGCTCAGCACAGCCCTGCACTGCCAAGTTTAACATGGCTGCCTGTTACAGTACCTAAATCAGAAGCTCTCTAAATCAACAACACTCCTGAGAAGATGCAGTACTTCACTTGCACGTTGTTTTCAGGACGACTGACAGAGGCTGTATACATACTCTGCTAATGAAATTAGAACGGCTTGTCTGTGCGGACGTAAACACAACGACAGTACGCGGACCTCGGCGAGCTGCCCGAGCTCCGACTGGGCCGGCTTTAAGCAGATTTATAGTCTCCGGTGGGGGAATGGGGATTTTTGGTCCAGACCTAAATCATGCCTGAAACTATGAGGAGCTAATTACGAGAGGAGTTGAGAAGCATTCTGGGAACTGTGTGGTTTTTCAGTAGGTCCACCACCGCTGAGGATTGTGCTACATACAAAAAGCCCCTCTCTACCTCACACGGTAGCAGGCAGCAGTGTAAATTGTGCTTAAATCCACTAACTTCAGAGCTGAGTCACCTCCAAATCAGATTTTCTGGTGGTAGTGAAGTAGCCATCTGGGCAGCTTTCAGTAGGCAGAGCACTACCCAGAGAGCTCAGAGCTACTAGCTGTTCATGGTTTTGACAAATGTGTAATGTGCTCTGGGACTCATCACTGTATAATGTTAAATGGCAATGGGCCTCTTCTGAGCTCTGCCGCTCTGCTGAGAGGAGTAGGAAACTTGTTTTTATCTGCACTACGGCAGATCTCGCAGAATCAAAACAAAGTCTTTTAAATTGATCCTTTCAAGTTTCGGGAGGGAAGAAATCTGTCGATTAAGCACACTTTGGCTTTTTTTTTGTTTGTTTTTTTAAATAACAGTGCAAAAAATGTGGGCGGCTGAAATCACAAGCCATTAGCGCTAACAATCAAAAATAAAAAGGATATTGATTGCATCTCAGCCAAAACACTCCTGCACTGAAGAACGCTCATGAGTCAGTCCCCACCTCTCTTGCACCAAACTCAGGCCCACACCCTGCACGAACGAGCCAGCATGTGTTGGTAATTTGCAAGCAGTTGATGTTGATTAGCTGGGTTATGACACCCTGCGACCTCGGCTGTAGCCAGGCACATAGACACACATTCTCCAATTAGCCCTGTGGAGTTTGACTATCAGGCTTTACGGGGCCGTAAGAGGTAGTTATGTGAAAAGTCCACAGGGCTTTAGTTAGACCCTCACACACTAAGTCACACACAGTGGCACACACACTTCAACCTAAGTAGACATAGTTATGCGTGGAAGCAGTAACGCTCTTATCTATTCGGTTATTTACATTGATGAGAATGGCATCTGTGCAGCTATACTCTAGTTTAACTTCACAAAGAATTCCACATGCATCCACACAGCTAATGATGTGTTGAGCATAATGTGCTCGTTACAAGTTTCACAACTCCCCGCTGAACTGCTGTTATCCCCAACATAAGCTATCTGAACACAGATCAGCAAAATTGTTCTTAGGCAACTTTGTTTCTGTAGGTGTAATTTGTGCAACTGTTGCTGGGAGTGCAGAGCAATCAGTTGGAGTGGGGAACAAAAGGCAAAGCATCAACTGAAGATTGTGGCCTTTAATAAATTAATAAACTGAGCTGCACAACACAAAGTGCTGAGCTATTCTTATAATGGATTAATTGGTCTTTGTCAAGCAAAAGTGTCAAACATCATAGTTCCAACTTCTTCACTGTGAAGATTTGAAGCTTTTTTTCCTGTTTTGTATAATAGTAAATGTAATTGTCTTTCAGAAATAGATTGCACCTGGAGAGTTGCAAGGCGTGTTTTTCCCATTTTGTAAACTACGCAAATACTCCAATATAGAAAAAAATAACCAAAAAAAAAAATTTATAATGACAATAACTGGTAGTTGCAGCTGTTGCAGTTGTAAAAGTCTATGAGCACATTAGCAGCTCTACGTGACACTGCTTTGAGCTACATCAGCGTGCTAATATGCTCGCAATGATAATGTCAACATGTTGATGTTTAGCAGGTATTGAGTTTAAGAAGTTCACTATCTTAGTTTAGGATGTTAGCATTCATTATTTGAAGTAGCACAAAACAAAGTCGAGGCTAAATGTCACAAACTAAACTGAAATTTGATCTGATGCTGGAGTGAGATGAAAAGTTAAAGATATTGTCTGTGATGGTTCATCCCCTGGGGAGCAAGAATGTTTGTGCAATCCATCCAATAATGGCAGTCTGGAGCAAAGTGGAGGACCAAAGTTATTAACTGACCGAGCAGCCGACACACTGGCATTGTCACCTCTGATGCATATTTACTGTCTCATCAATCTCCATGCTTTTACTCATTTATTCTGGTTGGACAGTGATGATCCAGCTGCAGTAAGTCTGGTGTAATTGTTTCGGTCAAGCACATAGTTAAAGCAGAACATACTCTGTGATATGAGATAATAGCAACAGAAAAACAGATAGATCAGATTGGCAAGTCGAACCCTTCAGAGCCGAGGCCAGCAGCAGTCTCCCCACCTTGATTCACCCCTTCAAAATGACTCCATTACCGTGACAAGAGGCAATATTCTCGCAACAGAGCTCAATGCTTTCTTGGCCTGCGTTGCGGACGAGTGACAGATTTAGTGCTGCGCTTGGATCCTGCGGGGCTGAAATGACTTAATAAAGTGAAGCTGACATTTTGAGTATGAAAGTGGAAGCCTGAAGTTGAGAGGTTGGAGCGGGGACGCCAGGGCTGTTTCCTCTCCAGTCAGACGTGTGCGTGAGTGCACAGAACCACTGAAACCACCAGAACCTGATCTACAGCAGTACATGCGGTAACTGTCAGGACCCTCTTCTACCGTGGGGTTGGGTGGGGGGGGTGGGGAGGACTGAGCCTTGATATTACTGTGGAGACAACCTTGGCAAACACCACCACGTTCTCAAGTCAGCTTCCTGTGTGGGAAGCCTGGAGCAACCAGAGAGACCAGAATGAAAGTTGAGATAGTCGTCCACAGGAGCCACCTCCACCATTTTGAGACAAAAATATTACATCATGATGTGAGAGCTTTCTCGTCTTGGCTGATGCTGACCTTAATAAGTGCAAAATGTTCTTTGCAATAATAATCAAATTAATTCCCTGTTCTACAGTAACGCTAAATGTAAAACGAACTAAACTGAAGGCTTAGTCCTAAAATAGAACCTCGAAGAAGTGGGAAGCGGCCAAAATGACTTCATTTCTCAAAACTTCCTGACTCCGAAGGTCTAAAGCTCAAACTGGCTCTCGCAAAGATGAAAACCCAAGAACACACGCACAAAGAAAATTTAATTCCTCACAGTTAAAGACTCGAACACAAAAACAGTCCGGCAGAATAACACAGCCAGTCCTGTGGGGTTTCTTCGCTTGCCAACAAGCTAGACCAGTTCTTTGAGTGTGTGTGTGCTTGTGTGTGTGTGTGTGAGAATGTAACCCTCACCCCTACCCCCCCTTCCACCCCCTTGTCCCACCACTCCTCTCCCTCCCAGACGTGCTCTGATGGAGAGATAAGTTGAAGGTCATCCCGAGAGAACAGAGGCTCCGCTCAGGAATGTGTGGAATAACATTCTCTTGTTCTGTGGACAAAAAGCATATCAGAGGCTGGTATGGTGTCATATGGGCCTGTGTCATCACTGTGGCCAATATGAGCCGGGGACTGATGACTTGATTTTGGGGGAGCATGGAGGGTGACACACACACACACACTCAGCAGCTGGTAACAACTCCAATTTTCTTTCATTATTCTCTTTTATTATGGGAACTATTCTCAAAAATTGGGCGACATAAGACTAAAATTGAGATTCAATTTCTACACTGGCAAACCATCAATCCAAAATGTCTCGAAGCTGTGTCTTGTGTGCAGCTGTTTGTGCAACCATAGCAGTTGTTATGGCGCTAAAGTGTGCTTTGAAAAGCAGCGAGAGGCAAACTAGTAAATAAAATTGGAGTGAAAATTGGGAAACACTTCTGAAAGCAGATCTCTTTAAAGAATCTTGTAAAAAATTTAATTCCTTTCACTTGGTGCCAAAGTGTTTCTTTTCCAATAACACTAGGTCCTGATATCACAGGAACAATAACACTGACATCCAACTGATGAAATATGAACACTTATAGCTTATCTAGTTTGAAAACCGATGTTTGGATAGGCAACAGAACATGACTATTTTCCCACACCATCCATTAGTCCCAGGCTCATTACTCAAGACTATAAAGAGATCCAACCGACACATCAAGGATATGGACTTAGTGGTAACTGAGATCTCTTTTGGCAGTGTTAGTGTTGCTCTACACATACACATTAATAATGTGTTTGTGACATGCAAGCCCCCCTCCCTTCCAGCTGCTCCTTTCCAGAGCTGTGGAGGCTGGGGATGAGTCAGCATGTGAGCTAGAAGAAAATGAATGTGGCTGCAGATTTGTCATAGAGCATGAGCGTAACCTTGCCAAGTTCAATGCTGACGTGTTCAGATCCAATAATGACCAAAATATACAAGCATGGACATTATCATGGAACTCAAGTATAAAAGGTTCCGGGCTTAGGAAGTACACATGATATGTCAAGTTATGACCACTTTAATTAGCAATATAATCTGTTTATTTCAATGCTTTTTTAATACCGTAGTGTGGCTTAAAGGAACCCTGTGAAGTTTTGGCAACTATGGGTGCAACACTGCAATGTTTTGATGAGCGGGACCTGTCTGTTTGTATCTCATGCTCAATTAACATGTACACCAGGGCAACCATAATCGCTGAACAAGCATACATATGAAGGATACACATAATTGCGTAGGGCATGCCTTAAAACATAAAGACAAAGGTCGACAGGAAACAATGAACAATACACACTTTTTAGTTAGACTATATGACATGGAACATTGCAAACACGACTGAACTGAACTGACTGAAAGAAGAAGAAAGCTCCACAAGGTACCTTTAAATATTCCTGACATATCTGCTACTAATGGAAATCTGTCTGGTCTCCCCTACTGACAGAGACCACTGGGCATTCCCTTCACTTTGGTGGTCCCTGTGCTGCCAGCCTTTAACCACACTCACAATGGACCACACATCCACCTCAAAGGAGAAAACATCGGGGTGAGCGGTGGGTCAAAAACTGGACCAGACTGGATGTGCTTAGATAAGCAGAACTGGTGGGATCTGCCCCTTAGAGCAATACAGCAGACAGGGATCCAGCAGGCAGCCTCCGGGCTTTAGAATTAACCAGCAGGAATAGGGAGATCCTGTTTTAATTCCTCTCCCCTCTTTGTCTCCTTCATATTTTCTTCTGCCAATATGGTTCTGTAGCCTTTTTTTCCTGCGCTCCATATGGGAAACCATGCAGGGATGTTTTCTCAAGCCTCCTCTGCAGAGACCAGACATACACCATCCTCTCTTTTGTCCCTTCTTGTTTTACAGTATACAAAGCTCCTTTCAACACCTCAACACAATCTTTGTACAGACTTGACAAGCTGGTGATGTCACACTTGCTAATCAGTGTGCAACTTGCCTATTTGCCTATTTGCCTAGCAGAAATGTTGCACCTCGAAAATAACCTGTTCCTGTGCGGCTGTTCCTGAGCAGCCAACATCTTGAGCCAGCGCCGCAACCCGTGTGAGGTGTCAGATCTCACTTTGCTTCCTTGTTTCCTCTTCCAAAGCTACTTTTAATATGTTAACAAAGAACAACATGTGAGCAAGTGTATGATCTGCAAAAAAAGCACTCTCTCCCCATTGTTTCAGCTGATAAAAATATATGCCACAAGTAGTGATATCCCACATGCACTGCTCCATTGTGGAAACTTCAAGCAGGTCGGTAACATTATCACAGGAGACAAGTGCCATTTGAAACAAGACTCATTTCTGCCAATGCCCTTCTAGCACCGTGTCCAATCTCCCATAGTGAGCACGGTGTTCTAAACTAACAAGTCCTACAAACCTGAGTCACACACACAGCCGTCTTTATAGTTTCATAAAAAACAAATATTACTAAAATATGCATTCCTCCAGCATGCCTTGCCACTTTATTTCCATACTGCACTACCCTGGGGTTAAGATATGGACAAATGAGTAATTAAAGTTGACATGCTAAGGTTTTGGCAGCAAGACTTGGCACCAAAGCAAAAACTTGATTTTATATACACAGTTCATGGTTTATGGCTACATGGCAGAGGCTATAAATGTGTCCAAGAGAGAGAGAAAAGGTTTGTGTTCTTATCATTGATTCGACTCTGAATAATTTATAATTCGTCTCAGGTGCTGCTGGATCTCAGCTCTGAGTTTCATCCTCTTGGGCTTTGGGTTTTCTTGATCACTTCCTCCTGACATATCCACTACCTCATTCCTTTGTCACGGCCCTGGGCTTCTCCTTTCAGACATGCTTGTTTATGATTTACAGAATGAACAGCACAAAGGATATTTTTTGAGGAGGTATAAAAAGCTTTGTTGGACTAACAGGCTAATTGACTAAAGTGAATCATGTGTTTGTGGGCGAGCGTTCCTCCTCTGGTTCCAGCTGGATGAATCTTGTTCTTGTGATGAGGGGAAAGCAGTTTTACTCTCCCGGTTGACTTTTACTCTCTCTGTGTAGGAGCTGGACAAACAGCTCGCTCAGCTGTGAAAGCCCATGTAACGGTTTCCTCAGGAGACACGACAACAAAGGGAAGCAAGGTGACACTACAGCCAGGTGATGCGAGTTGAAGATTACCGTAATCCCTGTTTAAGCGATGTAAATGATATGCAGCTGAGCAGTGTTTCTCCCCAAATGAACCTTCTCTTTGGCACTTGAACCTCTCGCACGCATGTTGACTTTGCTTTCCCACAGTATGCAAAACAGTGAGCTTTATGGAGAGTCCTGAGGTGCTGGCCCACAGACACATGCTGGGAAAATCACACTACGCTGCACTTCATTACCAAGGTGTACTTTTTAACTTGCATGTCATGTGTCTGTCAAGATCGAACACAGTGTCCTTCGTTTTACCGTGTAATTCTGAATGATTCGTAACAGCAGCTTGAATGTGAGATTACAAAGAAGCTATTCATGATGGACACTCTAACAGGATGACATTCACCCCCCCTCGCCCCCCGCCCCCACCCAAGTCCAGACTTAATATTTAGCTCCAAGCATTCCACGTTTGGACACACCGACAAGAAACGGAGCATCAAAACCACTGAGTTGCATTTTTTCCTCAGAGAGTCATACTTGATTAATCAGAGGTTGGGGGGGGGGGGGGAGAGAACAAATGTGTGCTCAAGATGAGGAGAGAACCATCTGAGAAAACACTAAAAGAGACACTGAAGGCTGAGAGACAGAGCGAGTCTGAGGCTTTCAAAAGTCGGGAGCAGCTACTTGTCATTTCAGCACAATGGCACAGAATCCTCTTGGAAAAGGGGAACCAGGAGAGTTATTTCACCGGCCCTCACCGCTGAGTGAGTGGAGTCTCCAGTCTGGCCCCCTAGAGTTTCTGCATCATGTAATTTTATTCATGGGCCACAAAACACAGCCAAGCGAGGCTCAAACAGGACGAAGACACATAACCACGGCGGTCATTTGTGAATGAGGGTGATCTTGTTTTTTCAGTCAGACAATCTGAGCGCAAAAACATCTGAGAAAACATTTCCAGTGATTTTAATAGCAAAGTTAATAGTTTCTAGTCTGTAAACATGGTGTGCTCCGATATGAGCTTTCTGTGAGATCTTATAATTAGCTCTTGCCATACCGGTGCCAGTGGTGGCCGTTTTATAGCCCTTGACCTCATAGTGTTGGCATGCTCTTCTCAACACGAAAAGGTGAAGATTTGTTTTTCCAATCCTGCATAGCCATGTCTTCGCTATTCTTAGACGAGAATGGACTGTACAGTTAAAGCTCAGAGAAAGACCTAAGTCAGCTTCAAGTGCCAAGACATACTACTTACAGGCATTGTATGGGGAGGCAGCACATGATCTAGTTGAAAGCTGAAATTGATTTAGGAGCATTTTGTGGCCACACTGAAATACACTGGCAGGACCATGAGTTCCATGAGCTGCCCCATCCTCCATTCTCTGTTAGGTGCTGGACACTGAGAGGAATTTAACTTGTGTCACTGCAATGTGTCAGAGTGAAGTGACAAGTTGAGGGCAGTCAACTAGGTAGGCCACGGGGGGGGATGTGCAAAAAGCTTTGGCCCCCATGTACGAAACTGCGCTCAATTCCCGGGCGAACACCCAGCCTGACATCTGATTACCCCCAGCCTGGGTAGAGGCTTCTGTGAGCCGAGTCAGAGGAAGGTCACACATGAAAGAGACGTTTGATCAGAGCTCCGTCGGCCTGCCCCTAATGTATATGCTTACATAAATATTGACTGGATTTCGAGGGCCATGTAAATTGTTCAGTGTTAGAAAAGCGAGGAGATAGCTGAGACACACTCCTTTGGGCTTTGAACATGTTTGAAAGTGTTGACTTTCACCACTTGATGAATCACTCGCCCTTCAAAGAAATCCCATGATAATGAACTGTGTTTGCCCACTTGAATGGATGTGTAACATACATGCTGATGTCTACACTTTTAATACCAGATGAAAACCAAGTCCACTTGCGAATGCATAGTGATCGATGAGTGAGGCATTTGTCTAGACACATTTTGAAGGAGCCATCAAAAGGTTGGCTCAAGTAAGGATTTGTATATTTGTCCAAAAACCTGCCTGATGACACCCTGACAAATGATGTTGTGCAAACAAACTTATGTGCGGATAAAGCCGGGCCTGTGAGGATCCATGTTGTCACTGTTTGAATGTTCTGCTTAGACAAGCTGGGTGGAAAAAAAACCCCATCTACTGTCGCTCACATTTAGCCACTCTGCATGGTGAGCCTTACAACAAAGGTCGCAAAAAGCGCAGCACATTTGGTTCAGATCAGTAAGGTTGTGACCCACACGGGGTTTATTTGGAACTTTGCACCAAAATAATCACAGGGCTTTGACTCTGCTGTGACAGACATTAACAGTCTGGAACCACTTCTCCTTCTAACCCCTACCTGAAACGTGAACTTATGGCCAGTGAGTGCCATGAACATTTCCTAATTATTGTTTGAATTATGTGAGTTCTGGAAGTGGAAATGTTTCTTGCAGGAGGAGAAATGCTTTTCTGGGGGCAGGAGAGTTTGTCAGTATTATGTGCTGCGGTTGTGGTTTGTCTGCAGGAGCAGGTCGGCTACTTGGAGGTAAGGGACTGGGAGGAGGTCCAGATGAGACAGAGGAGCTTTCATTTTCTTCAACCTATACATTTATGTACAGAAAATGGCCAAGACATATGGTTCTTATTTTCACATCAAGCTTTGCATGTGGTGATAATGTTTGAAATTATTATTGCATCCGTCAAATGTAGCAGCTTTTAGAGAGTACAGGCAAGTTGTAGCACACACAAAAAAAAGTCAATATAAAAATGCTAACAGAAAAATTCTGGTCATGGATCTGGTTCTACAAAAGTAGAGTTTGTTCTGGGTGGCCCCGGAGGCATTCACTCCATGTTGACGAGCCTGTTGTCTGTGAACAGACTGAGCAGCAGTGTTCACACAGCATCAAGTCGAACTCCCCAAAAATCAGATAAAGGCCTTGTCTTGATGCGCCACGAGACAGCAAGGAGAGGGCTTCGATTTCTTTGGCTCCAATTCAAGGAATTTGAGTCGTGGAGCACAACGTACACCCTTTACCTGAGATACCTTGTTTAAATCTGCAACTCCAGGGTAAGACGGCAGCTGTGCGGCACAGCAAACACTATAGCTTATCCACACACTCAAGGTTTTCAGACATGAATAAATGTTTTTATTTCTTCTACTAATAAAATCCAAGATACAGCTTCGGGTATTTTTTTTTCTAAGTCATAAGCCCAAAAATAAAGGGCCTTGTGTAAGAACCAGTGTGTGTGGAAGCCAAGCCCTGGCAGTCAGCATGCCTTTGCTGAGAGACAGCAGCTGTTGGCCTGATATAGCATGGCTGGAGAGCAGAGAGGCCACAGTGTTAAAACCAGCCTTGTTCGTTCACAACAAGGCTCTCTCTCTAAATCTGAAATTATGCTTTCCCCGTCTGCCAGTGTGCGAAAATCCACTAGGGTCCATGTTACATAAATTTCGTCATCGGAGGGTGTACGCTCTGGGTGGACATCTCCGTCCATCAATTTGCTGTGTCAGTACACTACAACAAGCTATGAAATTCATCCGTGCATGTGCGTCCTCCAGAAAGTATTATAAACAGAACACATCGGCGGTGTCCGTATATATCCGCTCATAATCATATTCAGGCCTTGAGAAAGACAACAGAAAAAATAATGAAATTCATATTCTTTCTGTCATTATTGAGGCGAAACTGAAATTCTGGGATAAAGTCAAACAGAGTTTTAAAGTCAAACAGAGTGATGCCTTTTTCCCCTTATTGCAGCCCAATTCTGCTTTATCTATATCAGCCCTGCTTCAGGTGGCTGGATTCCTGAGATCTCATATTTTCCACGTTGTGTTTTTTGTTCCGTTATCACCAAGAGTGCGTGTCCTGGCAGAATAAGGCTAGATGATGCCGTACGATATGAAAACAAAAGAGAAATGGATATCTGGTGTAAATCTAGGTCATATCTGAGATATGGCGGGCGACCTTGCGTTTAGCAAAGCCAGACAGGGCAGAAGCCAAGAATTCAGAAAGACATTAACCCTAACCATGACCCTTAACCCTAAAAGACATTCAAAGAGAAGAGAACAAATTAAATCAAATACTTGGTGCAAACAGCCACATTCAGTCTTATGTGGACCACAACCAGAGCTTAAAATCTCAT
Source organism: Centropyge bicolor (assembly GCA_037975185.1). Taxonomy (NCBI): domain Eukaryota; kingdom Metazoa; phylum Chordata; class Actinopteri; family Pomacanthidae; genus Centropyge; species Centropyge bicolor. The sequence goes on along the minus strand of JBBMOC010000012.1, from coordinate 798,827 downwards.
TTCTGTGCCATATTCATGATGGCACTGGAGTTCTATATTCCCTAAGAATCTGACAAAAGTCTTTTCAGCCCATATGGACACTTCCCTGACTTTTACAGATGCACAAATAAACCGGAACACCTCAGCACTCTGCAGGAGAAAAGGCTCCCTGCCTTACCCCTGCAATAATTTTCCATCTTCCCTCTTGGCACACGCAGCCCTCCCTCCATTTATTTTCAGGGTAAACTGTCGCAGGAGAAGGGAGTGTGGAAAGTGCAGTGACAAAAGGGCTTAATTTCCTTCTATTTAAAAGTAAGTCTAAAGCAACTGGGCTTAGGGCATTATGAGCGTTAAAAAAGAGCCTACAATGGACTTACAAAGGCCTATTGTCCGGCCAGGGTAGGCATGACGTTAGAGACATTAGACGTTAAATTACACTTTTTCTTTTCCTGGCCTGCTTTCCGCTTTGAGACTTCTGTTTTCATAAGATGGCAAGGAGGGAAAATATTCTCTTTCAAGTGAGCTGGGAACTCTTACTCAGGGGGATATCCTTTACCACCTGCACATATCAATCACGGCGAGCGCTCCGCTGGAATACAGAGAGGAGAAGGGGGGAAATCTCCTTGGATCTCATTCCAAGATGCAGACAAAATGGCTGCCACTGTGTGTCCGCTGGCGTACCTCTCTGATTAAAATGCTACATATTCTCGCTGAGGTTCTAATCAAAGCGCCCCTCTGTTAGCGCGGAGTAAAGGTATCTTTATTGACACCTTGGCGTTGATCTTGGCGCGGGGCTCTGTGCTCTCAGCCGGTGGTCCTGGGCTTCTCCTGAGCCTGCCAGTTATTTTCTCGGCCTAAGCGCTATCGTGTGTCATAATCTACAGGAATTTGTGGACACAACCTATTCAACCCCAGGTACAAGGTGTACCATTTTAAAAAGGAGAGGACAAAATGCACGGTGGATCAGCGTGAAGACAAGTTATTAAACATGTGCTTTTGATAAAACTCTTTAATAAAACTGTGAGCTGGTGCTGAAATTCAGAAAATTATTCAGTCTTTTCGCTGCACAACTTAACAGCTACTTGCAGGTGGGCTCCGAATAGTGTGATTCAAAACCAAAAAAATATAGTGGCTTCTTTAAATGTCTACAAATATGCAGTGATGGGAAAAAGGAAAAGCTATGACTGTATATCACTGCATATATAGGCAGGTGGAATGAGAGGACCGAGAAGTGTGCACTTGCAGGGAGAGCACCTGTATACTGTCAGAGAAAGGGGAGTATTGAGAGAAAGTACACTTTACTTCCCACTATAGAATAACTCATCCTCTGAGGGGAGGGAGAAAAAATAAGACATGAGTAGGGATGTCTGAGGGAGGCGCCTGCACAACATCTCTCTCTCTTTTTCTCCCCACGCCTGAGAGCTGAAAAGCCTGCTCAATGTGCCGGCTCTGGCCATTCCTCCAGACTGCTTGTCAAAAAGGGAAGAGGAAGTCTTGAATGAGAAAGAGAGGTAACACTTGAAAGGGAACATCTCTCTCAGGGGAACAAGAGAAAGGCCAGAGCAAAGCGGCGTAACAGAGACGGAGAGCCACGCTGATGAACAATGTTTTCTATTTGCACACATTTGCATGAGAAAAGGCAGCGCAGCAGCCACCAGTTCCACCAGTTGGCTGGTGAATGGAGAGGGAGGGGGGGGCTCTAAACCTCCTCAAGAGCTGGGCTGGGGAGAACGGGAGAGGTGGCGAGTCTGAAGAGGGATGTGTCGTCAGGATTAGTTGCTAGAGTGAAGAAAACATTTTGATAAGAGACACCTGGCTTGCACTTCTTAGCCGTGGCTCATCACTGCCAATTGAACCGCGGTAGCAAACCAAAGAGCTGGTGAATACCACTGGCAGCTAATACCATTCACAACACAGAGTGGATGCTCAAATTCTAAAGTGGAAAAACAGCAGGTGTGCGTTTCAAATTCGCACTGCGGGACTGCTGTACATAATATGTCACGTTAAGACACATGTGCAATAGTTCTTTGACGAAAATGTGTGTTGATGTATTCCAATTAGCTTAGATATTACTGAACATCTGTCATGTACAGGAGGGACAATTATGTACGGTGATGTCAACCCTGTGTGTTTTGCATCTGTTAAGTCCTAATGGAGCCGTACAAAATGAAACCTAACATCTGCTGGCAGCAGCACTGCAGTGTATGCAGCCTAATTTAGGCTCCCCGAAGAACAGTTTCAGACTTGTTCTGAAGGTCAGAATGGCACTTCAGATGTGAAGGAGCGATACCTTTTACAAAAATCAGGGAAGTACGGGGAAACGTCACCCATTCAAGCAAATAAGTAAATTTGATGGGCTTTTTATTAAAAGACTTCATTTGAATTTAATTAATAGCCTGGATGTACTTCAGAAAAAAAAAAGTTAGGGACCACAGTTGGTTGTTGAATTCTTATTATTTTAAAAACAAATGATGAATAGCGTCAGATCAGGAGAACTACTGTACCTGTCTCTTAAACATAGAATGCAGTATAACGGAATACAAAACGCTGCCACATTGCAAATTATGTGGTTCTTGCTGCAAAAACATCACAGCCGTCACACAGGCTCTGAATATGCTTCTGCAAAGATTTGTGGGAACAAATGGGCGATGCAATGGCTAAATCTTTATTTAAATTTGATCTTAAACGTCTACTCCGACAATTTGATGGGAGATTTATGACCCAAACTCCCTCAGCTGGTCGGACTCATTTGCATTAAGTTGAGACTGAGTGTACCGCGCTGCTGAATGGGCCGCGGAGCTCGCCAACGCCACATTCATCATGCGTTGTGTGGCCGTCATCGCCTGCTCTACAGCGACGGCGGCAACCTGAGGCACGTCCCTTCACCTCGCCGAGAATGTAAAGTAGCTGAACGCTACGAAGCATCGAGCATTGATGCTAAAATCATTAGCTCTGACCCTGAAGTCCTTTTTATTACCCTCCTGCCCTTGTTGATCATCAGTCTTGCACCTTCTTAAGCTCTGAGGAAACATTGAGGTTCATGTTTTTAGAACTCCAGACTATATTGAGACCTAAGGGCAGACAGAGCTGGTGAAGCTTAGAAAAGGCTGAAAAACTTTTTTGGGAACTTTTCTGTTGCATTGGTGATGTCAGTCTGCAAAAAAAAAAAGAGCCAAACCTACTCTACATGATTAACAGCGAGTTGAGATTAAAGTCATACTGAGCTGTGGGAAAAGAAATGAAGTCCACTTCATCATCTCACTGGAGCAACAACTGTAATGGTTCCATATGAGATGAAGACAAGCGTACTCTGGCACTTTGATTGATGATGGAAATCTATAGCCTATAATCTGCTGAGGGGACCGATGCTGGATCACACAATGCCACACAAACCAAGTTTAAATCACTGTCAGCCTATAGCCATTTCCATCGAAAGAAATACACGTGTCACAGTCTGCCGCCAACAAGTGAGAGATGGAATCTGTGCAATAAAACAGCAAAGTCCCTCCGTGAAACATCATAATTCTTATAACTGGTCATAAAACAGAATCATGGGAGTCCAGTTGTCGTGTCAAAACAGATACAACTGTAGGCATTGTTCAACTACATTTCTATAATAAAAACAAGTTTCCCATAAAATGCAATAATAAAATTTTTACAAACAAAGCTGCATTCATGTCAACATCTTGTGATTTGTGTTTAAGTCGACTGCTGAGGCTTTGCAGGCTGTTTATCCACTTAATTGATTTGCCGCATGGAGCATTCCCTCAATCATCAGTGCCCATTTAGTTTTTATGTTTGCCATAATGCTTTTATCTATCAGCCCTAAGTGGAATAAACTACCTCTATATAGGCCTAATGTTAAGCACCCTTAGTTTATTTGACAGAACTACCATGGTGAAGTATTTTACTGTCTCCAGTCATTTCTGCTGACTCTCCCTGAAGCCCCGACAGAGATGAGCAAGATTTCTGGCTCCTCTGCAGCAGAAACCCAACAGACAGATTTACAGCTTCTTAAATGTAGTAACGCAGAGTTTTTAAACTGTGGTCGACACAATGGAGCACACATTTGTTGAAAACTGTCAACACTTTCATTAGGCTGATGGTTTTAGGACTGTGCCACTGTTTCCTATTTCTGTTTTGTTCCCTTGAGATTCCTACTGTGATCATCTCAAATATTGGAAAAGCTGCAGTGACGTGCTGTGCTATTTTTGGTGCCGCTGAATAGAAGGCTGGCGTAGGACTAGACTACAGTATTGATGCATATATTAAACTGTGGTAGAGTTTCTCAGTTTCACATAGGGGTTCTTGGTATGTGGACAGATTGTTGTCATTTTGGCAGAAAGATATTGGTATTTTCTAATATAAAGTATATATAGAAATTGTATAGGGAACTGCATACTGAACTTTTCCATGGCCAGATTCACAGGAGAACTTCAGTGCAAGTTATTATATTGTCACTTTGCCTTTAAACAAAGAGGCAACTTCAGTGTTTTGTTCAAACGGTTTTGTACAAATTCCAAAGCACTATTTGTTAAAAAAAAAAAAAGTCATGCAAATCTTAAACTGATCACACAAGAGGAGATGGAAAATGATATGCTGCTATCACATACTTTTATTTTGGAAACGCGTTAGGTAAGTTAGGTAATTACATTCCGTTTTAATGTGATTATCTGTCTGTCAACTAATCATCTAAAACTGGCTCCAAACTTCATTTCTCAGGAATTCAACCAGATGGAAACACACTTGTGTTAAGTTTGCTCAGCCAGTCTCATCAGCACTGCTGCAGAGAGATAATATGAAAGGGGGGGGGGGGGAGAGAAGGGGAGATTGGTAAGAACAGAGATAGAGAGAGGCAGAGAGAGAGTGGGCGGTGATTAACATGCTGCAGTCGAGATGCATTTCAGAGGGGCACTGGGAGGAAACGACGGGCCATTACAGCACAACTAAGGGTCTGTTAATCAGCCTATTAGGGTTTAATTGAGGGTAGTTAATTAGGAGTCGGTGGGCAGTCTGTGCTTGGGGGTCAGGGGCTGACATAAGAAGCAGCTGGCAGAGCAACTTGAGCCGATTGTTACTGATCCATTTACACAAGGCCTGTGATTGATTGGCAGGAAAATTAGCCTTAATTACACCTGTCTATTTCTGCCCCCTTTAAATCTTTTAGGAGCCATAAATTAACCCACTAGCTCCAGTGAACAAGGAGCCGGGCGAGACTGTGTTGAAGCAGAGCAAACACATTTACAGTAGGCGCAGACTGTGCGTCTCCACAGAAATCATCAAGCGCCGGCCTGCCTTTGAGGACACAGGCTGCTTAAGCTCGAGTGGAAAATACAATATTCTGTGTGTGGTGAGGGACAGAGACAAAAGCTGCCTTCTGGCTGGAGCGAGGCATAAGCTCACCTCACACCATCACCAGACTGAGACGACTCCACATCTTAAAAATCTTTTTTTTTCTCTCCACCCATATAGAGCAGTGGAAAACAAAGGTGTGCTTGTCCTCACTTCTTAAAACCAGCTCTGCATAGGGCAGCGGCTACCACCAGAAGCTGATTATGGACTCTTTAAAGTTAGATTTGATTTAATGTCCTTCTCCTGCCTCAGCTGGACCACGGGGCACAGGAATGTGGCTCGCAGGATTGGCCTGCTTAGCCTGGGGTGGATTCATCCTGTCTAGGGCCAGACAGGAGAAACAGAGCGGGGCCACATTCAGCTTACCCATCTGGGGAATAAACACACTGCCTGCACAGGGGCCAAAATCCAATAAAGAGTCTGACAAAGGCCTGCTTCTTGCCTCAGAATGCCAAACAACATGTGATCCCCCTTAGGGAAATAGCTTCTATGTCTGTTCCTCATAGCCCTCCGGGTCAGAAATAACGCCTGAGGAACTTTTGGCACATGTCCTGCTGAGGATGGCATGTGCTGCGACAACTTATTAGTGACGGAGGGGTCTTGTCAATAACACAATTCAGAGGCAATCTGACATTTTTTCCTCAAGTAGGTGTGATGACTTTCTCTGGTCATGAAAACTGCTGTCAGATTCAACGGCATTATGTGTACTCCAGAAGGCATCAGGAGAGTCATCAAGTATTCAATTTCATTCATCGTTTACACATAGTGAAAATGTTGGGAGTAAAATTACACTCAGCATTGTGCAACATGCCATAAAATGCATAAAGACCATTAGTGAACACTTACTGGACCAACTATAATGAAACCTTTTTTGTCACCACAGCCGTTCCAGGGATCAGAATAATATCTGCAATGTCTAAAGGAAAAAGTTACGCAGCTAATTTGCAGCAAAAAGGCAGCGTTTTGCTTCCAATTTCTCCCAAAATTGTTTAAATATCTCCCTCCTTCTTGCCTTGGAAGGAATAAAGGCTCATTGACGTGCATGCTTCAGACCCGCCTCCAACACAGCTCACTTCACATATCTGTCAGTCACTGCTAAGTGCTATCTGGCTGGGTTTTAAGCTGCCTCTGGCCTTGTGACTTGATACTTAAGTAACTGTGGGGAGGTTTGAGGTGTTTAGTGGCTCACTGTGGGTAACCTCGCAACTCATACAGTTAGTGACAAGTTAGAGAGTGCAGATGTGCTGCCTCAAGAAGTGTCACAGTAGCATATTTTATCTATAGGAAAGAAATTACTGTTGGCAGTTGAAGATAAAATGTATTACTTTGCAGTACTAATGAGATAAACTAATTTTTTTTCCTCAAGTTTTAAACATATACAGTGGAGTTCACTTCAGCCACAAGGCCAAAAGCACTTCAATTCTTTGATAATTAGAATAAGCTGTAGCAATATGGTCCAGGGAACAGGTTGTGTCAAACACAATAAAGCTGATCTGGGTGTAGTGCGTTACGAAGTCCCAGGATGGGTGTTCAATTTTATATCCTTTGCTAATAAAGTAGCTGTATTTAGAGCAGCCTGTTTTGCATTTCAGACACACTTGATTGTGACCCCTGGCTTTTTTCCACCACACTCCTCCTGCTCTTCCTCGAGCTAATCACGCAAAAATACATTATGCATCTCAAACAGGTTAAATGAACAGAGGTAACTGCCAGCTACTCCAACTTTCATCATCTGTTACAAAACGGTGCTGGCATGAACATGCCTGGTATTTTCGGTCCACGTTTTGAGACGCCGTGTTGCATCGCGCAGCTATGATGAAAAGGTCGTTCTGTTGAATTCTAGCCCTCCGATCTCAACTTTTCAAATCCAACGACGTGCAGTATATTCATATAAACATTGTCTTAGCTGGAACACATTCCTGCCCGCTGGCCCCCCTGCCATCCAAAAACACACATGCAACCTCGGCCTCCATATTAGAACTGGCTTCTCCCAATGTCAGTTTATTTTAAAGTAGTTGTTGCTGTTCACCCTCTGCGACCTAAGAATGTTTGCAGAGGATTTACGAGGCGACATTTACAACAGCAGCCCAGGCGTCTCCATTCTCTTCCTATTTTCACACTCGCAAGCCCACACAGAAAACATCCCCTTCACTCTGAGAGCTCGGGCGCAGCCATTCTGGGATTGTGACATTGGCTTAGTGGTATTGCACAAGCAAAGAGGCTTGAAGAAAGTGGAAGGTCACTTTTGTTGGAAATTACACAGCGACTAACTCTTGCCGGAGTTCCAGCATTGCTCAATGTGAAGTGACCCTGAAGAGAGAAATAGTGGGGTTACATTTAGACGGTAAACATTTTCTAAATAACATGTAATTACACAATCAATCAGCCGTCTGAAAACAGGAGGAGAGAGTAAGCCGGGTCTGCAGAGTAGAGCCCTTAACACCAGACCAATCGTACTGTAACACTGAATCAGAACTTATTCATCAAATAACGGTGGCAAACACAGGCAGATCCTGACCAGAGTGCTAAGATTTTTCAGCTTGCGGCGGGGCTAGCGAAAGCAAACACAGCTCGAGGTTTTTATGAGAAAAATGTCTGGCTGAACAAGGAGGCATTCATGTACTGATTCATACCAGCCTGTAGCTCAGTTAGAGGACAGCCATCTGCTATCACACTCCCCCGCTAAGAGCCTGTTATAGAAGGACGAGCCGTGGATCATCATGTACATGTTACATCCATATAGACTTACTGGAACTAACACCTCGGCTACGGGCGAAGCAGAAAACAACTCCGCGGCTGTGGTTTTCTGCCTCCTCCGGTGAACGTGCTTTTCACTGCTCAGTGTAACATGATTGTCCTTTTTGCAGAGCTGTTGATCTCCATAGCGCCGTTATGCTGTGCCTTGTGAATGTCTGTCAAAATGATCACCTCTGTGGGCTTGTAAGCCAGATCGCATGTGAGGAAAAAAAATGTTCTGGAAAGAGAAAAAGACAATTTTTTTTCCTTTTCGCTGTTATGGAAAATGAGGGCAGTGATGCTACAAATTAAAAGATGAGATGTTTTATCTTTAAAAGGTGAATCACTCAGTAATGTCAATAAAGTTGCTCATAGTGACACAACCCCTGAGAATTACCAACCAACTCTGCACTCCATCATGGAGCGTTTTCTGGCCCACAAGTTCGCTGTCATCAACTGTACTTCCAACAGCAACAGGCAGCTGTTTTCAGCTAAAACGTTAAGATAAACTCACGATACGCTTCCTGCCCAGCATCAACCATACACTAGTGAAGAAAGTGGAATATCTTAGCAATCTAAGAATCAAAGTAAAGCTAGGCCGAGAGTCAATAATAGACTTATAATCAACTCAGTTCAATTCAAGCAACTGTTTGCTGACACATTCATAATACCAATGCAGCTTTAAACAAGGAGAAACAGTTAACACAAGAAGGTGGTTGACAGAATATTAAGAAAGACTGGAGCTAACACCTTCAGCGTAAATCTGAAAACGCTTCTCAGCTTCAACTGACAAGAGCTGATTTGAGCTAAACATTTTAGACTGAATCATGAAATCAAGCTTCCCAACTTTTACTATCACAACTAGTGCTGAGATGACTACTTGATGAATTGCTTAGTCCAATAATAGTGTTCAACAAGAAAAACTCACAACAGTTTTTGTAATCAATTTATCATTTAATTCGGCTGTCAGACAAAAACACCAAACATTCATTGTTGCAGCCTTCCAGGAGCCTTGCTGCTTTTATCTTTTTTTAACCTTATGAGTCGAATATTTGTAAGTTTTGGGCTGTTAGTCTAAGAAAAGCTTTTTTTCGAAGATTAAAAAAAATAAAAAACTTCAAAAGGAATTTGAAGAAATAACCTTGGGTTCAAGGAACTTTTGAGCAGAACGTAAGATTGAAAGATGAATCTAAAAATACACAATCAGATTGACTGATGAAAGCCATTGTTAGCTGCAACCCTAATCGCATCATTCTCAGAGCACCTATGGTGTCTACACTACAGCAGATGTAGTGTACTTTCACAATGTCTCCCTGCAAATATCATCAACCTTGAACTAAAACGATTTCAACAGTTCTGTGTGGACACAGAAATGCCATTCAGTATGTGCCTGGAAAAAAAAAAACCCTTCCTGAGAGGTGTGATGAGAAACCAGATCTGAAGGCTTCTGCTTTTCTATTGCACGGCATCCCACACAGGATGCTAAATAGGACAGAGTTACGAGCTGTTGTCTTTCAACCCACAAGTTCAAAACATGAACATGAAACTGCCTTTGGGCGCCTGGGATTAAGTTCCTTTGATTCACCACCGTAGACCACAGAGTTCACAGACCCAATCACCCGAGGTCAAAGATGCAACCCACACAGCTGCAAACATGCCATTATGACACTGCATTTCTTATTGTAGTCTGAAAAAATCATGACATGGAACTTTTTTTTTGCTTGAACCAGCTAACAAAGAGGGAGTATTGGAAATATGAACCACCTCCGCTATCAAGTTTCCCATCCGATGAGAAGCGCCAACGTGGAACAGCAACTCTGAACTGTCTATACATTTCTTTTTCAATGGCTGAATGATTTATTTGGTTGCTTTTTGTCTAGTAATCCCTCGCCTCTTGAAAAGAAAAGGTCACTTAATAGGGTGCTTTGCCACCTCCTTAGGCTCTTTGCGTCCTCTCTGCTCATGTGTTGTCCTCATTGGACTGATTTTGTGACTTCACCCACAATAGCTCAAAAAAACAAGACAAGCACGAGTGCAGCATTATCCTAAAGCAAAATCCGACCCCTGTCCTTTTTAAAAAAAAAAAAAAAAAACTCAATAAAGGGTGAACGTCCATCTCAACACAAAATCCTACACGAGATATCCTCTCAAGTAACTAAATGCAGCAACATCTGGTCCGTTAATGTGATTCCCCAGCTTTCACACACGCCCAGGCAAACACATGCACAAAAGCTCATAAAAACAGACACTGCAGATGCATGCGAAGACACACACTCGAGCTCCACTCGTACACGCTCATGTGACATATGAGCTAATCTCTCTTTGCTCGTCATACGAGTAAATTGCTGGTTCAACCTGTCCTTTGTTAGCGGAGCTTGACAAATCTCAAGTTGCAGAGAGCTGTCTGACACTTGATTGTGTTCCTTGAAGACATTATAATTGAGCACTAACATGTCACATTTTAGTTATGGTGTTGCCGTACTTAAAACCACACTATTTAGAACCACAGCGTGAGGCTTGCGCCAGAGGACTTGCGGCATTTTTGTATTGAGTGCATGAATGGACAGGCTATAGTCATCAACACAGTCCAGATGTTGGAGTCTTCTTTTCTTGTTAACACTTTCCACAAACATCTCTGTGAGCAATGTGCTGGTCAAAATGCTCTAGGGCAATTTCACTGAGGTTTGACAATAAAGCCTGCGACAAACCATATTTGTCATCTTGCGGCAGGCGGTAATACACACTTGTAATCCACACAAACCTCTCTGTTCAATGCAGCCATTGTGCGAGATTCAGGTTGACAACTGTTTTATAAAAGCAACCTTTGTGATGTTGAGATTTTCAACGCATCCCTCAAGTTGACCTCAGGGTGAGCTGGCCTTTCTACACGAGATTCTGTTTAAGGGTGAGAGGAGGATGCTACGCGGCAGCTCTGTCATAAGGGATTTGTCAGCTAGGAAGCGAACACAGGCCTCTTTCTCACTCAGCAAAAGATAGACAGCCTCGCCTCAGGTTTATCTCGCTCTGTCTGCAGTGATGCCCCACTTAACAAAGCTTTCGCCTGAGTGTTGATTGGTAGAAGTATTGGTTGAAACTTTAGCTGTCTGCAGGATTTATTTCCTTGAGCTGAAATAAAAGCCCAAAATATAGATGCTCATTCGATGTGTCACATTTGCTGCTTTCAGCCGGAGTTTAATTTTCCGAAGTCACAGGAACGTAAATATTGAGTGATGGTTTCGTGCTTCTTCAGTGTTGTCATCTTTACGGGGCAGACAGCAGCTGTCACATAATCCAACTTCACCATATACAGTACATCAACTTCTGTTTATCTCCCCCTCCATATGATACATTACAGTGTGGGACACATACCTCTATTATTCTGTCGTGGATTTGAAGGCCTCCTTCCTTGTCCGCTGGGCCTTTCTCCACAATCTTGGATACAAAGATCCCTTCATTTGAAGTGCTGTCATTGTCGTCCTGTTGAAACAAATTGCAGTCATTGTCTGGAGAATAATAAAAACACAGTGTTCAGATTGTTAAGGAAAATAGTAGTGTACAAATTTCTGACAAAATCTTCAAATCTCATTTTACTGGTGACAAAAGACAAAACAACAGAGTGTACAAAAGAAATGTTAGTAGCATTCACTGTACAGACAGTCACATAGTTTGCCCACATGGATCAAATAAGTGTTGTTAAAGTCTTCCATTTTAAAAAGTAAGTTCACTCAAACAACAAAAAAATCATATTTTATCACCCTACCTCGGGCATAAAAAGCCGTGCGGTCAGTTTCGGTTGCTTTTGAGGTTTTGAGTTAGAAGACGAATAAAACGAAGGTGGACTGATTTTAGTTTGTGCTGCCAAAAACACTGAAAAATTATAAGAGAATGGCATTGAATAGCAGCATGTCTTTCCAGGAGTTATTTAGCAGTTACTCAGATTTATCCACAGACTTCACTGTCAGCAGCTTTCATGGGAAGCTGCAATTTCAGAGGTGCATATCTCAAAATCTGGGCACATGAAACCTAAAATATCTGGAAGGTTAGATACCTGCAGAGGCAAATGAAATGTGTGAAATAGGTCTACATTTTGTAATTTGGGTAAACCGACTCTTCAACCCTGCCCTTGAGTGTGGACTTGAGGGTTAACCTAAGACATTTCTCAGGCCTGGAGGGGTGAACCTGGCTCGCAAAAAGGCTTAAACGTTGATGGACACTGTGGCCATGACCCCGGAGTCTGAGCTAAGGCTGGCTTTAAAAAAAAAAAAAACCTGCTGCTAACATCTCTCTTTAAAACCTGCAATGTGTTCTATAGGCCTGCTGAACTCTGCAACACAACTACAATTTAATGGGATACTTCAAGAAACCTCAAAGGCCACAGTGCTTACACTTATTAAATTCATCATTTCTGGTCTGCTTCCTCTTTCAGTGGCATCACATACAGCGTTAATACGGCAACGCTTTGCAACTAGTTTTTCGACAAGCTTGCTACTTTGCCTCACAGCTACCCCGCCTTACAACTACTCATATCTTGGGAGCTGTAGACAAACTAGCGCTTCTAGAGACCACAAAACCTGGCAGCTGATTGCTCTTACCAAGCCATGCCAGAGCAACAGCCACATGAAACACATGTGTCAAAGGCCACGGGGATATTAGCTATTTCCATTTTAATGAATAGCTTCTTACACAGACTGCTGATTTGAGGCTAGCAGCGAAAGCGAAAGCCAAGTATTATCTCTGCTCTCTTATGGTTGAGTTTGATACATGGTTCTGTCACAACAGGGAGAAAGGTTGCAAATCTACGAGACCGTTTTACTGTGATAATGTATGTCACTACAGAAAAAGTGCGTCACTGTGGTGGTGGAAAAAAAACAACAGTCGAGCATGGTCCCGATGAAACGGATACGGGGCAACACCATTTCAACGGGACCTCTGCTGCAGCAAGACGCTCCATGTATGGAAGATGGAGCTGTTACCAGTATTGAGATATTTTCAACCCTTCACTCAGGGAGAGCGTGTGGCATCATTAATGACTTTTACATCAGAGCCTCGAGGCAGAAAACATCGGCTGCCTGTGAAAGGTTCAGGCTGGGATAAAAAGACCCTTTCCTCTCCTCTGTGTTTACCTCACCACCAAAATCCCCTCAATTAGAGACAAAACAACTGCGGTCGAAGCCATAATCCCAGATTTAACTCTCATAAAAGTAATTATAGTTTTTTTAATCTGTAATGCCAAATCCGCTAAACCAGACCAATATATAAACACAATAAAACTTGATAGATGCGGTCCACCTATCCGCAGACTAGCAAACACATGCACGACTGTCTAAGCTGTGTCAGTCAGTACAGAGAAAGCTTGTGGTGCTTCGAGTATGTGCTATTCATTCCTGGGTTGCCATATGACACTTGGCCGATCACCGGGGGGGGAGATGAAACCTCCAAGACGCTCGGCTTTCAACCTACCACGCATGGCCTTCCTCCTATGATGTTAAAACCCAGAGATCCACCCTCACGAAGAAGGACAACCGTCGTGCTTTTAGCCTCGCCTTCCTACAGACAGACAGAGGAGAGACACGTGAACAAAGATGGCAGGAAGGTTATTCATAATAATCCATTACTAACTCCAGGTGAGCGACACTATGATTAAACTGGGTACTTAAAGAGGAAGAACAGAACAAAAAAAATGCCAATAAATTATCTGCCTTATTAGCAGATAAGAGAGGGGCTCAAACATATAAATTTACAAATAGAACAAGGTGCAAGGGGAAGAGCAAGTTAATAACAGCTTCCTGTACACATTGAGGAGTGATGTGAAAGTGTAACAGTGAACAATCTGGCTTTAATGGCACCTCTGAATTCATATCCTCCCCAGAGATGAGTATTTAATTAACTTCATATCAAAATCACAGTTTGCAACTTTCAAATTGCTTAATTATAACTTAGTTAACAGTGTCTTACAAGATGTCGGAAATGAAAGTTTTACACACAGCTGTTGATTTCACCAGCTGTAACGACTATTGTTGCTGGCACGTTCTACTCAGCTTGTTATTGACAGCTCTCTAGTTAATTGAGTTTTAGCATGTATGCAACATAGGTGTTTTCATCAGGACGTAGCGACAATTATTTCAGTGCAGTTTAGACAAAGTACATCTAAACAGGCACATTTCAACGCCATGAGCGCCATGAACACTAGACTTTCTTTTTGGCACGACAGTTAATCACGGATGCATAAAAGCGAAAAGCTAACCGTTAGCATGCTGATAGGTTCTGTCAGACACTTGCCTATGACTCTTAGGCTAGCAATAGTTTTGACATTGATTGATTGACACACATACAGACAAATCAGTGTTGGATTCAGACATTTGGTGCATTGTTTATATTTTTTAATCGCATTAGGTAATAATCAATGAGACAGGACATCATAAATGTCTATGTAAGCACTGAAAAAAAGTATAATTATTCTTTAAAATTTGATGGAAAAGGAGGCAACCGTTGAATGAATGTTGAGAACTCGGACATTTTAGTGATTTACAGAAATTTGTTGGCACCCAGGACACTAAGCTTCAAACTGGGACAACCCCAGACAAATCAGGACGTCTGGTCACGGTAAGGTCATCGGCTAACTCAGACGGACAGGTAGCTAACGGATAATGTTTGGTAGTTGTACACAGATGATATTTTAAGCATATCACCCAAAAACCTCTGAATCTTGACCTCCAAAGCTTGGGGCCTAAGAAGCAGTTCATTCTACAAGTCTGTGAAGCTAAAGTTAGTTTAAGCAGCTACAGTGTTGATCTGTCAACAGTCTCATTAGAGGTTGTTAGTCGGATATCAAAACATAGTCGGGTTCAGCTTACCATGAGTTAGTCTTTATTACCATAGTAGTTGTTATTAATAAACAGAAAACCACAGCTGAAGGTCATAATGATATCTGCATGACTGTTATGGAGAAAGGTCATGTATACCACTAATGTCATATCTTCATAAATTTTACTGTAAAAAACTAAACAAGTTTACTTTAAGTTTTACTTTTTGCCAATTGATTGGATTCAAGAAAGATCTCTGGCAGGACCTCGGCATCAAGGAACTGTATTATTTTATCCGATTTAATCAATGTAGAAACAACATATGTTTGTGATTATTCTTGGAACAAATCACTTTGTTAAAATCTGTAGGTAAATATAGGCTTGACTAAAAAAAAAACGTTCTCAGAGGCTTAGCCAGCCCAGAGACCAGAAGTGACCCGTTCAAAGAGCCAGTCTCTCTCAAATTGTCGTCCTATGTAAATGAATACACCAGAGGAGCTCTTACTCAGTAGCAACATGACATGAAAACCTTTGGGAAAGTCGCAGACTCAGCTCTTAATCTGTTTTTTTAAGCGGGACTTAGGGAAGAGTTATGAGGTAACATAATTTCAGCTGCCACTTCCAGCATGCTGTGACACAGGAGACTAAATATAAAGCAGATACTATTGGCACGTACAGTGACCAGACTGCCATATAGGCTAAAAAGACCATCATGTGCATGTCAGGCCGTTCAGGAATGTGCGCTCCTGCACCGTGTCACGGCAGCATTAGCAACACATGCTTCCGAATTATAGTGACTACAGCCGTTACTGTCAACAGGAAGACAGTTGGCCATTAAGTGAAAACTGAGTTGAATTTAACAGAGGATCTGACAAGTAAAAGCAAAAACGTAGCATGCATTTCTTCCACATAAGTTATCCTGAATCTGCCCTGAGCCTCAAAACAAATTGGATGTATTTTAAAGGTGTTTTTACATTTTGTCTGCGAGAGCCATTAGGATGAACTCACAGTAATTAAGGAGCGTTTTTGCCACATCTGTGAACACTCTAGCAAAGCTCCAATCCCTGAGAAATTAACCTCTTCAGGAGGTTGAGTAGTTACTAAAACATTAGGTATGCCTGGGTGATAAAAAAATACCTTACTGCTTAAAAAAAAAGAAGAAGGCAAAACATGATCACGCTGACATCATCTGCGGAGGGAAACACATGGAAGCTATGTCAAGTAAACAAACGCTTAAGATTAACTTTAATGGAGGAAGAAGAACAGCAGGTCGGTCAGTTGCTGAGGGAAGAGAGTGGACTGGCAGGGAAACTGAAGTCTGCTGCTCAATGGCGACTTGGCACACTCACGGTGAGCCTTCACCTCAGCACCAGTCACACTTTCCGAGTCTGTCCTCAATCAAACTGCCTCCCCTCCATCTGCCTCTCGACACAGTGCATCTAATTATACTGTAGGTGCTGTAAGGCAGAATGAAAAAGGAAAATATTGATTCATGATCTATTGGCCTGTGATCAAGAGGCTGATACTCAGTGACCGTGTCATAGACATTGTAGGGATAGAAGATGTATAGTAGATTCCTGATCAATTACAAGACTATTAACCAGCAAAGGTACGTATACATAGGAAGCAGCAGTCTGACTGAGGTCTTTCTTTTGAGACTTACTTTTAAATATAGCACACATTTTCACACATTACAGACATTACTTCTGGGTGGCTTGTATTAATGTGATCTCTGTCATATTCAATTGACCCCCGTGTGTCAGAGATAACTAATGTGCCACATTATTCCATTAAATTATCTCACAGATTCATGCTTTAGAATTAAACCACAAATTAGCCTTATCAGATTGAGCCCTTGATTACGCCCATCAAATTCAATGGAGGCTCAATCTGCCTGACGTCTCGTGATTTTCACAGGCGCTCTTTATCCTATCAAGTGGCGCAAACACACGTCATCCATAACAAGCAAAAGAGACGCCGGCTTCAAAACGGATCCAAGGCTGAATGGAAAGTGTGACAGCAATCCTAGCAGCCCTGAAGTGAACCAGAGCAAGATCTGAGCTTTTTGTTTTCGCTTTGTTTTATTACTCTCGCTGGCTCGCTGACGAAGTTTAAATAGCGTTAGGACTATTATTGGAAACTCCAGTCAGTTATTCCACATAGCCAGGTCACCCTGATCTCCCTCACAGTCGCTGCCTGGATATTAAAAGAAGACATTAAAATCCTCCATCTGGCTCAGGAAGCCTAAGCCGAGGAGTGACGGAGACAACAAACCAAAGTAGGTTACTCGTCACGAACGGCCTCTATTCCCGCTTTGACAGTGATTCGAGGAACAAATATGTCATAACAAATCGACATTAAACCCTTCTCATCGTTGAATTATGAAGCACGGCTAGTAGCGGATGCACTCCGTTTAGCTGTTTCAGGTCCATGACATCATCAATGCTGGCTCACTTGCATGGCTTCAAAGCAATAGAACCATCATAAATGTCATTACCTTGGCTTTTCCCAAATATCCCCTATGAGAAGGTTTCATGGGCAATAAATTTAATCAGATCAGATAACAGCTGACATTACCAAAAGGAAGTCAGGCTCTTTGAGAGTTTCACAGCTAATCCCACTTGTTGTATATACTATGATTTCCTGTTGTGAGTCCGTTCTGCACACATTACATCCACTGCATGTCTGTCCACCCTGAGAGAAGAATCCTTTCTTTGTTCCCCTGTTAAAAGGTTTTCCTTCATTCGAATCAAGGGTCTAAGGACAGAGGATGTTTCATGCTGTATAGATTGTAAAGTCTCTTGAAGCAAAATATGATTCATAGGGTTGGGCTATATAAATAAAATTGACTTGACTTGAGATGCTGTTTCATATTGCCATGTGTGTATTGATGTTCTCCCACCAAACAGTCTTGTTCACAGCTTGACTGGACCCAATGAAAGAGCCCTTCTCAAAAAAAAAAAAAAAAGGCTTTCCCACGAACCACATCATCCACAAAATGTTGCTTCTTCTCCTCCCGGCTTGTTCTTTCTCTTATGTGCATGATTTCCACAACAATTCCCACGTCTTTTCTACATGTTCAAGGTGTTCCAGGACAAGGGTTTTCTTCTTCTCATTCTGTTTACATTAGTAGTGTTTGGCTGGAAATAATACACTAAACATATATCTCAGTGGTGGGGCTGAAATGGTGCTGTCAAATGAACTATGATAACCAGCTGTGCTACAGACCCAGCAAGCTTCTGTATACCAGCATGAGTGATTTCACCATTTCGCCGCATCGGTGGTTTTGATGCGCAATTTACCAGTCTACCGGAACGCATTTCGCTGGGAATCGAGGCCCGTGACGAACAAATGAAACCACCAAGTGAAAAAGACCCAAAGAACAAGAGGAGTCTTTGAAGGATGTCTCTTAAACAAGATGTGCAGTTGTGTGGGAAACTGAACCTCAATGACAAAAATGATGGGAGGTGTAAAATTAAAGAAGGGAAATCAAAGAAAATTCCATTCATCCACATCCCTTTATGTAACCCTGTCAGCAGTTTGTGCCCAATCTGTGCAAATTGTACTGAATGAAAAGCTCCTCCTCCTGTTCCTGGACAAATTTTATAACTAAGCCTGATTATAACGTGACCACTCCCCTCTGCTGATCACTGCAGCAGTGCAACCACCATGCACTAATTCAATTCATTAACTGACTTATGAACTCCTGCATCCTTTATGATGTTGATAATTGGCCATTACAGGAGGCATTAGGTTCTTAAATTTGAACCATAAAACATCCCTACACTTCCTGAACTTTTTTCCCCTCAATAGGAGCGTGTGTCAGCCCACAGATTTAGACACATTATTAACCAGTGGCCAGCACACAACTATCACTGTAGGTGGAAGGCAGTAAATATCAAATCTGTCTCATCATCACAGTGAGCAGTATCAACAAAACACTGGGAATTTAAAGGCTTTTCAGGCCCTCAGATCACATCCACCAGCTCACACAGCACTCATGCAACTTTGATGCCAGCAACTCCGCCACATCCATGACTCTAATCTGTTGTGATTGTCTCAGGGAAAGGGCGAACATCTGATGACAGAGGGCCCCAAACAAGCATGCGGCGAGGAGGCAATATAACTGGAACCTGGCTCTTGTTGTGTACAGAACTGCAGTAAATATTTGGCCCTCCCCCCCATTGACTGCCAGCTGGCCAGAGGCACAGCTGACATCCATGTCTCAAAGCAGACAGACAAACTTCTGAGCACCATAGGACTCCTGAGAGAAAAAAAAGTTTCATCTTTAAAAAACTGTCCAATAAACTGAGATAGTAAGCAAGCATATTGAGAAAGATCTTCTAAAGCATATAAAGTTGGACTCAACAATCAACAAATGCATGCTTAGGGGGGAAATGCACCATCTGTGTCTCCACTGTGAGAATAAACTTTTTGGGGGGGAATCAGTCACAAACATGCATATTTTGAGGTTTCACGTGTTTTCCATTTCTTGAACACAGTTTTTGCTCAGCGACAACAACAAAAGAAAGAGGGGGTTAAAAGTTGCCTGTGCTCCCTGGAGGTGCAAACTGTTGCCTACCTTGCAGGAGAAAGCCACGGTCTTGGTGAGGGAGTCGATCCTCTCGCTGTACACGGTGAATTTCTTCTGATACTTCAGAGCTGTCATCTGCAGCTCGCCGTGCACGGCGGACAGCTGTGCCAGCAGCGCCTTCTCCCTCTTGTTGGCTTTAATGGTCTGCTTCTTGAACTCTCGGTCCAGGCTGATCATCTTGCACTGCAGCGCGCTGTTGTGCGCCTTCAGGGCTCTCAGGCAGCAGTGGCCGTTCGACTTCTGCTCCTTGTGGGTGAGCATCAAGCCGCAGCCGCTCTCGCAGATGCCCACCGCCCTGTGCTCGCACGTCTCCCGCATGTGAGCGTCCATGTCCCGCAGGTTGAGCACCTCGCTGCATCCTTTATTCCTGCACTTGGCCGGGGAGTAGTCGCACATCTCGGCGTGCTCGGCCAGATGCTGCAGCTTTACCACCGCATCGCAGCCCCTGGCGTGGTTGTCACATTTGATCTCCAGCTTCAGGATGAGGTTTTTCAGCGGCAGGACGTGGTTCAGCTCCTTGGCCGAGATCCGCTGACATTTGACGGGGCAGCTGCTCTGCTGGACGACCCAGGGCAGCACGCAGCCGGAGCAGAAGACGTGGCCGCACGGAGTCGTCAGCGGGTCCTCCAGCACTTTATTGCACAAGTTGCATTTGAAATCCGGGTCCACGGTCCCCTTGAAGCGGTCCAGCTCGAATCCCATGGTTTTCAGAGTCCCAGTCCAAACTTGTTGACTCCCCACCCCCGCAGATCTGAGTCGGAGCAGTGGGGCGTTTTTAGCTGGTCATTGGTGGAGCTCACAGAGCGACTACAGCCGCTCCTCACTGTCTAAACTCAACTAATTGACCGAGACTTTTGGTGCCTTCAGGAGCGCCTCGGAAGACCACACTTTAAAAGTTTGAAAAGTTTGTTCGTGTCAATCGCAACTACTTCAGTGAACTTTGGAAGTAGAAACAACTTTCCTGCGGAGCTGCGAAATGAAAAAGACAAAATCTGGATGAAGTTGATTGTTGTTAACCTAAATGTTTGACCATAAGAATGAAAAATATATAATTATCAGAGTAGTTTATTCTACACTGTGCCAACATTTCAACATTTGTTTCTTCTCATAATACTATATATGTGGTTTTGTCATAAAAATATTAAACTCAAACTCTTGTACACGCTGTTCACGTGACCAAAACTGGTAAATGCAACGATTCTTATGCTCGTGAAGGCAGCATGTGTCGGGACGACAGAGTGGAGGAACTCTCTACCGTAACACTGCTATTAACTGCGCATATGAGAGAGAGGCTTTAACAAAAAACTGTATTCTGCTGTCACAATACAAAAGTTTTATACAGAATAGAAGTAATTTACCTCATCCATCTAGGCTACTTGTAACCACTGAACACACCGTGTCTGTCATTTATTGCATCAAAATACGACTTTTTGAGACATTATTAAACTTGACCTACAGAAGACCCTGATTTGTTTTCACATGGTCTGGAATTTTGCTGCCCACATGCTGTGCAGGAATAACAATATCATTTCACAATGCAGATAGTCTATCAGACAGCCCTATAGTCATATTCCCCTCCTGAATATTTCTAAGTGATGAACTGCCAAATTCCACCACATAAATGTTAGACAAGGTGACATGACAGTTAGATATTTACAACATGGTGGGTGAGCGTCCGGGCATGCACAACACTTGTGAAAACAAGCCACTTTGGAAGGACACTACCTGTACAACCACATGCAAGACTTTCAAGTTGCAACACACTTTGAGCGAGGAGCAGATCAGGTGAACATCAACCTGAATCATAACTGTGAAAATGAATATCTGATACAGTGCCGTGGGATTTGTGTTTGAACACACCTCTGACCACACTCCTCACGGAAAGAAAAATGATATTACACTGTTTTACCACTTTGACACTTTGATTTGAATGTACTTTCAATCCCAACAGGAGGCCTTATATACTGAATGTATTTGAATTGTAAATGAAACTCCAGTGGGCACAGTGGATGTGCTCAGTGAAGGAAGAGAATAGCCTCAGCTGCTCAGGCAGAAACACACAGCCTCCGTTGGTTTTGACCCTGGCTTGATTAGATACCCATTCCTACCGGTTGCCTCCTCTTTCGGAAATCCAGTTTTATGCAATGCCATGCTCAATAAAACCTTTCCATATGTGCATTATCCAGAACTAAAAACAAGGGCTTATCAAAGACTTAATGGACAAAGTGTGACAGAGAGAGTCTGAGCTTGCGGGTAATCCTACACTGATGTTATGGGTTGTCTTAGATGGGGTGGAAGAAAAACTCCCTGTGCAGTCACGTCAAAGGTCTTTGTGCTGTGTATATACGGCCTGTTTCAATGTGCGATTACATATTTTTCTGAGCAGGTTCTCTTAGGTCATGGCTCAATTTGAAAAAAAAAAAAAAACTTTAGAGAGATAAGAAATGTTTAAACAGATGTGGAAAATCAACAGATGAAAAATGAAAGAGAGGGCTGGTGTTGTACTTTAACACCTGTTCCATCGGTCAGTTTTCACAAAGTAATTGGAATTTTTTCATGCTGATGCACATCAGCTGTATATGGCAATATATTTCACAGCTCAGAGCTTGAGGCTGCTATCAAAATCACACAATTTCGATCAGGGTGCCTTGGGAGTATTATCCTGGAATATTGCGTTCAGTGCTGCAGAATCAAACCAGCAACCTACCAACTTACAACCAGCCTCTCGACCTCTGGGCCGACCTGCTGCCTGCGAATTATTATTTCAGTGGAGGAACAAACAACCTGCCTGTCTGAGTATGGCTGTTTACTGCGAGAGTATGTTGTTTGTTCTGCCTCAGTCTGAGAAATGTTTGCTCTCAAAATGGAGTGAGAATAAATAAGCAGTTGTTTTTATAGACTGTGTCGGAGTTCTAGCGAGCATGAAGCTATGAGAGTCTTTGGATTTTCACAGTACAGTATGTTATGGGAAGTAGATATGATATCCACCGGACTGGTTTGGTTTGGAATGTTTTCCATGTCGCTATGTGAAGTGGCAACAGAGGAGGCTTAGACAAGTCCATGCTGGGTCCAGCCCAAAAGACAGACAACATCCCAGTGGAGATAAGAGTTAATCCCAGTCCTCCAAACTAAACTGTGAGTGAAGAATCAGGACAGACCAGACTTAAATGCTCCCACCAGTCCTGCAGGTCATAACAGCATTTGAAGATCATTTCCATGCAAGAATCAAAGCCTCCAGTTTTCTGGCTCTGTGGCACCAGCTGACTTCGATTTAAAGGAATGCTTCTGCATTTGGGGAAATATGCTTATTCGCCTTTTTTTTGCCAAGAGTTAGATGAGAAGATTGATAGCATACGTTTAGCTGCTGACTAAATATGAAGCTCTATTAGCTTAGCTTAGCATAAAGAGTGAAAGAACCTGCCACCCACTAGCACCTCTAAAGCTCACAAATTCAAATGCTATATCTCAGTTGTTTAATCCATAGCAAAGGCTAAGAGTATTAAAGCAGCATCTTTTGTTTTATAAAGGGTATTGTGGACTATTTCTTGGCCGGGTGCAGTGACTTCTTAGTCCTGTTGATTTTTTTGCAGATTAAACAACCAAGATGTAAGGTATTCATTTGTGAGCTGTAGTAGCACTCATAGGAATTTTGCTACATCTGGACAGAGCCAGGATAACTGTTTCCCCCTGCTTCCAGTCTTGATGCTAAGCTAAGCAAACAACGTGATGGCTGTAGCTTCATATTTTAAGTACAAACATGAGGGTGGTATCAATCTTGTCCAACTCTTGACTTGAAGTAAATGTACCTATTTCACAAGATGACTAAGCTTTCCTTTAAGAGAAAATCAGTGAAAGCCCTGTCTTTTAAAACTGTATCTATCACACACCAGATGCAAAAACATAAAAAGTGTAATGCAAGCTTTGAGTGACGTGAACAGAGCGGTCCTGGGTTTCATTGTTGAACCTTCTCACTCGAAGCCTTTGTTGTAAGGCAACAGAGAGATCTAGGTTTCAGTGTGTGCGATGAGGGCGTTTTGTATGTGGCTTTGGAGTTGGGCCATTTAGTAATCATCACCACTCTTCTTTAGATACGTCAAAGACATGAGGGCCATGTGGGAAACTGCAAAGATGAGTTATTGCTCTTCACGATGCCTTTTCATGTTGCACGGAGACATGATGTACTTACAAAAGGAATACACTATCCATCTCGCTGTGGTTTCCCATGCGCCTGAAAGTCCCTCGGGAGTCAGTAATATTGTCAAAACTGAGCCTAAACCCCAAATGATTTATTCACCAACAGTATGGTTTGTTTTTCTTACAAACATCAGTGACTTATTGTGCCTTTTACAAGGGGAATTGGAGTTTTGTGGCTCCAGCGCCTTCAGTGAATGAGTAACTTAAAAGGCTGTTTGGAAAGGTCTGGGGGTGACCTTATGGGACAGGTTGGGCTTGTGGCTGTGAACCAACGAGGCTTCACTGCCTTTTGCTTGCACACTACTGACAGATGGTGTGAACCAAGCAACCGCTCTGGCCCTGTCTGTCTGTTATGACAGAGAACAGCAGCTCAACCGTCACAACATCCTCACAGGCATAAACATGTGAATGTGTGATTAGTAATGATTTCACAACACAGGTGTCAACAGCGGTGTTGTTGAAATGCACTGCTAATAGTATACAGTTACGACACTCCCAATTGATTGTTAACATGCTGTGCCAGTCTCACTATATGCAACTGATAAGCAAAATGCTGAAAAAACAAAAACAGACCCAGAGCAGAGAGAGTGATGGGCAAAATATTCCTATAAAGATCCTTATCACAGACTGCTATGTGTGCATAGAGAAAAAAAAAAGCCAATAAATATTTTGCCTCACTTCTCACAGCAGACTGATCTGAATTCTGTCAGGGAGGTTAAAAACAGGATGTGGGTCAGTGGAACCCAGATTTACCCAAAAGCAAAACTGCACAAGTCGGGAAAATCCCCATTTGACATGAACTCAAAGTTAAAGTCTCAGAACAAAATCTGACCTAAATCTGCACTCGCATACAGTAGCTAATTAAATCTTCATGGCAGCGACTGCGCCTTTGCCCTCCCAGGCTGAACTGCCCTTCTGGACCAAAGGAAAATAATAATTATCATGATAACAAGGTTTATTGGTGTTGCCACTACTGCTGCTATTATTATATTAATTAGAATGAGAAAGCTTGCCCTCTGCACCTTTCTCTCTTTTGTGGTTTGTGCATGGATGAACACGCAAGCTCTTTGTCGGTGCTGTTCAGTTAGTAGTTATGGTTTGCTGTGCTCGCTTTCCATGTTTGCTTGAGACTAATTTATGGCTGTTCAACACTTGTAATTAGTATTAGGACAGTGATGTAACAGCAGTCCAAAAGCATTTTCCCAGGCCAGGGAGAAAACAACCAAGCAAACACAAAGAAAGAAAAATAAGTAAAAATAGAAAGTGAAAAACCATAAATCCCTAAACAACATACTGTAAATGCATTAATGAGTCATTATTATTTTTGTAATGTGTATAAAAATTTCAAGGATGGTGCCCACTGCATAGAAACTGTCTCCCTGCAGTAGCATTATTATGGCTCATAGTCGCTCGACATAAATGCTAATTGTTGACTGTGGTTACTGGAGGTTAATGTAGCTTCATAAATGAAAGTACATTAACAGACAAAGAGAGGAAGGGCTGTTAAAGAAAGGTTCTTTTACAAGGTAGCAGGTGACTCTTTGAGACTGAAATATCCAGGTTTTTTATCACCACTTCTTATAGTTTTATCTTCATGAGTATGTTTGTCTCTATATCCTGTGTTAAAGTTGGATGTCAAACTGATGAACTAATGTACATTATTGCCAGTTTTGAAAGGTAGGTGTAGTTTCAACGACAACGTTAACAGACAAAGCTATACTACTGTATGTGTTGATATTATTCTATGGCATGTATTTCGAGACACATCGAGTGTGTGTATGGGGGGATGAATATACTGATTTTGTGACCCCAATGGATGTAATATTAAGTAGCATATGCAGCAGAGAAATAGGGGCCCAAGGGTGGAGTCTAGGCCTGTTGAAAATCTACCTGTTAACCCGATGAAAGCTTAAGTTTTTAATTCCATAGTTTGGATCAAAGATTTCACATGATTTTTCATACACCAACTGTATTGTATTGTAGATAACAATGCATATACAAGGATTATAAAATATTAAATCCCAGTAAATATGACCTCGTATCACCATCTCATACTGCCCCCACATGAAGAGAAGTATGCTCACAAAGGCTAATGTGCTTTGTTCTGCATGAGGCTGTTGCCGAAATGAAGTCTAATAAAAACTCACCAGATGAGACAAACAAACAAATAAATCTTCATTTAATTGAAACAACTAGCTCTTCAAATTCAAATAGGGTTGATTCCACGGCTTTAGGCTTCGACTGTATTTTAATTTGATCTTAAATTAAGTGGGTCACAGTTGTGTCACCAGTGTCAGAGCATATATTTCCGTATATGGTATGAGTTTTTTTTGGCAAACTGATTATTGACACAAGCTGCTATTACTTACTAATGGGAAAAATGGCATTTGCCTTTGGATACAATTAAAAAACAAAGAGCTCCGTAAATCAGTTCTATTCTTGAAATAATTACAAATGAACAAACATAACACATACGAACACTATAACACAGGGTGAACCTTACTGCTAACCCTGATATAGTGACTCACACTTATACTTAGTAATGATGATTTGTAATCATGTGTTTTCTGGGTAAATATTCACCTGAAACTATCAGCAGAGTGTGATCTGCTATAGATCTTGTATAAAGCCTTCAGCATTTTTTCAGATGGACTAGCATAATGCATTAGTTACAGAGGTTTCAAAGGCACAAGTGTGTAATATTAGGAACAGATGAGTCCCTCTGCAGGGGGGAGGAAGGCACTTGGAAATAAAAAAAAAAGTTCCTTTCTGAAGCCTGTGAAGCGCTGCTGATTTTCTGGAAGCTCAGTTCCCACTGGATCCATAAATAACATTCAAAGTATACTTGGCACATCTTATCTCGGCTTATTAAAGAAAAAAAAAGGCTTAAGAAAGAAGATAAGCCATGAAGAGTTGAAAGGTTATGATTTCACATCAATATAAAGCACATTTAGCATTTAATAGATCCTACTATTTAAAGATTGTTTAATTCATTCTTTTAAACTATGCCGGGCCTAAAGATAGCAACGTCAAGATGACAGTGTTTTGGTCCAGCCAACACTTTGTTCCACAACTTATCTTGACAACTTTGTCTTGAATGGATTTTCATAGTTTCACACGGATATGAAGAGTAGCCCTGATCTTAGCTTTAGTCTAACCATCAGATCAACATTTCTACTTTATCAAAACTAAAGATCTAATGACTTAATCCACATGGTTATATTTATGGTCCCTAGAATATAAACTTTTTGCACTCATCTTTACTTTAGTGCAATCATCAGCTATTTTTTTTTCTGGGTGTGGGTTGGGGTGGGCTGGGTATGATAGAAAGCAACTGTAAACAAGTTTGTCATATCAACTGGAAAAATGATGATATCTCAATGTTGTGTTTAATACAAACAGAAAAGTAAGGCACACCAGGAGTTTGGTGAGGTGTTGATCACTGGAAGTAGACCTGAGAGTAGGAAAAAAAGTGTTGCACTCTCTGGCTCTATGTGTGTTTCTCTTTTATTCAGATGACATTTCAGCCATCAGGTCTTCTTCAAGATCAATAATTGTAGGCACTGGTATTTTATATGAGCCACACCCAAGTAACACATCTGATGGTGATTAGTTCATCATTTTCTATTAGTGTGAGAGAAAACAATATAGAAGGTTTCTGCCAATCAAAAGTTTAAAACTAAACAGTGGCAGAAAAGACATTGTTAAATATCTTCCAAAATCTGAAAGATACATTCATTTGTAGATTTCTAAACTTCTAAACTCTAAACTTTCTAAATTTCTCTAAATGTAACATCAGCGCACTTATCCACATACACAATGAGTAAATACTGTGCTTAAACACTTCAAGCCATAATCTATAGTGGATCCTATACTGGATAAGTCATGCTGTTGCATCTAATAGTGCTTCTGTGTTCAGCAAGACAAGTTTTCAGTTCTCTGCCTGTCTTTCCAACCTATGACTCACCACAAGGGCAGGTGATAAGATAGATGACCGACTCAGTGTGACACGAAGCATTCTTTTTATATGGATGTCTTTACCTGTGTGAGGATGTTACAGTGGTTTGTATATATAGGCGCACAACAACAAGCACAACAGCAATTGACCTCGGAAATAATGTAGCTTGAGCTGGTACTGATCGAGGATAATGATATAATATGTTTATATGTAGCCCGGATAAGAGGAAAGGAGTTAAAACCCACCATTTAGTTCCTAATGTCTCCACAGGAAAAATATTCTTTTCTTTTTAATCAAACTGAAGATATTTTAGTTTAAAAACAAAAGTTAATGAATAAAATTGTGAACAAATAAAATTACGGCAATTTCTTATTTCCTTAAATGTGTGTTGTGTGGTGGTTAAAATCAAGTCATTTTGAGCAGTATTGGAGTGTAACTTTGAAGAAAAAACAGGGATTGTGCCTTTATTTTTGTTCCTGTTGTTTCATTGGGGGATTTAATGGCCGCACCGTACCGCTACAATCAGGCCTGCAACTTTTGTTATTTTGGTGTGTGTGAGTGTGTGCGTGTGTCGGGCCCACGATAGTGTGGATAAGTAGTTTGTGATTTTTCAATTTTGAGAAGGAGGCATTTTTGTTTATTTAGGAGAGTTTATCACAGGTTTGATATATTTTTTGGTGTATGTGTGTCTTTTAAATGGAGAGTGTACAGATTATTGGCAACAAACCATCAGTAAATGTGGTTCTCTTTAATTTTAAAACAGTTGTCTGAGGTCATTTATTTGAAACTCAAGTAAAGCTAAGTTAAAACTCGACCAGTTTTACGCTTAATATAGGTAAACCGTATTGATATATGCCTGAATAAAGAACCCAAAACACCCCATCATCAGGTGAGCAAAGGTAACCACTAAGTAGCATAGGGTGCTGGGGTGCTACATATATATTCTCTCAGGTCTTTACCTCTATTACATACCATGAGAGGTATTTCTTTAAATAGTCATATGTAAATAGTTCAATAACATTGAGTTGAGAACCAGATTCAAGTATTTGTTTTGTTCAAATCACGTTTCCACTGCCCTCAAGCTTCGGGTCTAAGTAAAGTACATACATGCTGACACAGTGTTTTCTGTTCTATTTCACAGGACGGGCCTATTCAGGGAACAATCTGTGGTGTTGGAGAAGCTGTTCTTTGCTCTAACACCTGAAGCAGGGTGACAGTGGGACTGGAGCTGCAGATAAATGCTGCTGTGCTGAAAGCTTGTTGATAATGAGAACAGCAGCCATGAAGCAGAGAGCTGTGACTACAGTGTTGACAGGTCAACCAACCGGCGTAGTTCACACTTGCACACTCCTGCTGCACGCTCATGCATGGTTGACGTGCACAATCGTGATATGAGCATGATTCCTTTTACTTTTGAGAATGTAACACACACGCCGTTAATTGTTTTATACTTGAACACCAAACGCAGAGGGTTAAATTGTAGATAGAAAAGCTTAGATAGATTATAGTAAATGTATTATGGTCAGAAGACAAAGGGTTAAAACTAAGAGTGGAATTCTTATCAGTTACTTCAGCCGACCCGACAAGGGTTTTGGGAGTTGCTGCAGAAAAGTGAAGCCAGATTTCAACTCAACTGAAACAGAGGATCTGACGGCATTGAGAGGAAGTTGCATTTCTGTGCCACTCGCTCACCACAAAGTCTTTAGGCTAGCTGCTCAGTGGCCGCTCTGCCTCCATTTGTGTCACATCATATATGGGCGATTCCCGATGAACGTGACAGTATATCCCCTCTGTACAGCAGTCAGAGTCGACCGGGTAGGACGCGTGCAGATGCTTTTCTATTTTAGCTCTGCCATGCAATTTTAATGCGTCTTCAGTAAACATAGACAATTCTGAATATAGCTACTGAGAACTGTCAACATTTTTCTGCTTTTGTTATATGAATCTGCAAGCAGCTCATTAGATTACTTATTTTTGAATATGGTAATTGTGGTACAAAAACTTATGATGAATATTAACACTGACTGTGAGCCTCTGTTATTACATCTGAACATTAAATCTCTCTCAGCCACAAGAACCCCGTTTATTCCTGACTGTACATTAAAAAGCTGTTTTGGCTTGAGTCCACTCCACATTTGTCCTCTCTCCCAGGTGTACAATCCAATAATGTTCCAAATAGGTCAGCTCAGGATTAATATTTGGATACTCATAAATCTGGTGTGGGAAGCAGTTTTTCACAAAGCTAAAAAGAAAAAAAATATACAGTATGTTCAGCCTGCTGGTATCTTTTTTTCTCCATGGATCTCATAGAGTCACATAGTGTGAACTTTTGAATGATTTCCATCCAGCCACTGCTGCTGAGGGAGAAGCTGTAAGCACTGGGGGCAGATACGTCCACCTTCTCCTGCATTACAGACTACCTGACAGGCAGAATGTAGATTCTCCATCTGGGCATTGTTGCTGTCTGAAATGGTGGTGAGTCATACAGGAGTTCCACAGGGGACTGTCCTGTCTCCCTTCCTGTTCACCTCGTACGCTTCCAGTACAACTCTGGGTCATGGCACTTGCAGAAGTTTTCAGACGACTCTGCAGTCATTAGGTGTAGACGAGGCAGACGGGTGGACAAACATGTAGCACTGGTAGAAGATTTTGTGGAGCAGGCTGGAAGAAATGTTTCTGAATGTGGACAAGACCAAGGAGATGGCGTTCGAATCATAGACTGTATAAAATATGGACGTAGTGTCCGTGACGTCACCCATAGGTTTCTGAAGAGCAAAAATGAAGCAAATCGTAGTGCGTAGCCATCTTGGTAGCCTACCTCCGGTTACTCCAAATATGGACAAAGAGGTGGAGCGAGGGCGGAGCTGAGGCGGGTCGAATGAACGCTATTGGCTGAAAAAAGCCGCTTTATTCAAAATAATCAAACTAGCTACGGCTAACCAGCTAGGTTAAATGCTAAATATCGCTGCTAGCCGTCAGTGGCTAGTTGTCAATCAAAGTGGCGCCACTTAGATTGACAGCTATGAACTGTGCATAATGATGTATGCTGTATATTTTAAACCAACGCCTTATAAAAAAATTCGCCCCCCCCCCCAGAGTTGTCATGGAGTAGAAAAACAGCTTATGAGACTAGAGCCATGCTTTGAACCAGGCTGTAAATATGCTTTTTTCTGTCATAAAATCGGACATTTTAACATGGGGCTCAAATGTGATTGTGAATTGACATGTGAATTGACTCCCTTCTGCAGTCTGCTCTAGTGGTTATTCGAGGAACTGCAGCGTTTTTGCACTTCTGCATTGGCTTCATTTTTCAGCGCCGGAGGTTGCCGCTTGGTTCGAATTCAGATGAAGAGGACAGCTTCGCAACCATTCTGGGAGAGGATGTTGATGTGGTGGAGGACTACATGTTAAGCCTGAGTTGTGGTCTGGACCAATGAGGCAGAGACTGGAGCGGAAAGGTGCTTTTAACGAGTCTGTAATCAGGAGAAAAAACAAAACAGGAGAAGAGACGCAGGTGATGGTGACAGGCGGTGGGCTGGAGGGTGACGGAGGAGGTGGGAAACAGCACAGGAGGACGGCTGGCAGTGAGGCACGCTGACGGGAGTCTGGAGCTGGATCTGGAGATGAAGCACTGAGTGAGCATGGAGTGGAAAACAAGAGACAACAGCGTTCATTCAAAAAGTGCAGCAACGTGGATCTCAGGAGGTTTGAGAGCTGGAGAATACCGGTAGTGACGGAATAATCTGGCGCCGGAGTGACGTCCGGACCAGCCTTATATGGATGGTTGATTGTGAGATTGAGAACATGGTGTGCCTCATCTGCCAGGTCACTGGGAGGGGGGGAGGGAAACCAGCCACGCCTCCTGCCACACATTGAAAGAAGTAAGAAAAAACAACCAAAAAACCACACACAAAAAACCCTGAACCACAACACTACAAGCACAGGCTGAGCTGGAACACAGAGGCTGTGTATAAGCAGAAGGTACCATCAGACTCTATTTCCTGAGGATGTTGAGATCCTCCAGTGTGTGCAGCAAGACGATGTAAATCTTTAGTGTTGTGCACTCCACAGTAGTCTGCTGGGTGAGCTGAAGTGGCAACACCAACAGACTTAATAAAGTGATTACGAAGGCTCGCTCTGAGACTGGCTGCAAAGCAGACACCTTTGAAGCTGCGGTGGAGAGGACGACACTGAGCAAACTGTTATCCATTATGGATAATCCTGACCGCCCTCTCCACCACCTACTGAACAGACAGTGGAGCACTTTCTCTAACACACTGCTTCAGCTTTGCTGTCACGAGGACCAATACAGGAAATCTTTCCTGCCTAAAGCAATAACTCTCGACAACACCTCACCTCTGTCTGACAGAGAACTCTCACAACTCTCAGCTTTACAGTTTCTCTCTCAACCAAACTTCACTCTTCACATCTTCCACTCACTTAACTTCGCTCATGCGGAATCTGTATGTCTTTATACTCCTACCTTACCTCATTGCATTTTTGTAAAAAAACAACAACAAACATTTGATGTAATGTATATTTCCTGTTTACTGTGTATTTACTGTGCTGTCAGAGAAGAATTTCTCAATATGGGTCAATAAGTCTCTATCTATCTATCTATCTATCTATCCCTGGGTTATCAAGCTAGTGTGAAACATAACAGACAGTTTGCACAATTCATTCAATAGATGTCTCAGAACTTCCTGACAAACTTCTCTTTTAACCCATCAGAAGAGGCGAGTTCAAAGAAAAGTGGATGGTGCAGCTCTACTGATATGATTCTTTGGCTCTCCACTTCCTCAGTGTTCAGCACGGTCTAATCGATTTGCTGTTGGTCAAAAGCAAAAATTCATATGTCAAAGTTCACCAAAGTTGAAAGAGACATGACAAAGTTATAAAGATTGACTTCACTTTTTGAATTTGACCATTTGGTGGAACTGGTCCTTTATCCAGAGACAAGGGGGGGAAAGAGACAATCCAATAGAACTGCAGTTCCTGATGAGTTCTGAGATCAATGAGCTTGTTTTTTTTTTTTTTGTTTTTTTTACTAAAGTTGAAGTTGGTTTTGCACACATTTGAGCAGCAGGTTGAGGTTGGGGTAGATAACTGGGTGAGTGTTTTGAACCATGAGCATAAAGCCAAAACTTACACAAAATTGGCACACCAGAAAACATTTATTCATTTCAGAGCAGTCCATTTGCAACAGTTTTGCACGAGCAAACACCAATATGACCCCGGATCAGAAAATCACATAGGTTGCTTTGGAACACAGTGACAAATGACAGGTTTTTGTTAAGCTTGAGGGCTTAATTGTTCTGATTATTAAATTCAAACTCATTCCCAAATATTGAAGAACAAGTCCTTATATAATTATCTCAATTAATAAAACAAAGTGGCGAGAAGAAGCAGAGGGACTGCATCGTCCACAGATGAGAGTGAGGCCAGCGAGCTCGACCACAGTCCCTTCTTCACAGAATAATTAAAACCATTCATCCAAATAGCATCTCTCCTGGGAGTTTCTCAGGACCTTTTCAGAGCAGTGATTAGTTAAATCAGAAACATACATGAGGTGACAAATGCTGGGATTAAAAAGCAAGAATAATGGGCTGACAGTGTCGTTATTGTGTATGTGATCAAGGACAAAAACAAACAGCCTGATTGGAGAAGCCAAACCGGTTATTTCAGCAGCGCAACATGGCATGAGGGGTTCACTGAGGGATAACTCAATATACACGGAAACAAGGCAATGGCCTGTGTAAGTAACATTAGGAGCTAATCGGAAACAAGCCCCTTCTAATTAGCCATTACCAAAATAACAGACTGAGGTCATAGTTATTGCTTTCCCTTATGGGGAACACTGGTCTGGGTTTGACTCAATTTGAACGCTCGCAGAAATGAAGTATTTTTAGACTCTTAGACTTTCAAATGCAGCTTTCATCTGAACAGACGCCCACATAATCAAGTGATTGTTGTGAGTTTCTCTGCTGGTATTTATTGTCATGTGAGTAAATAGAGATTAAAGAGCGAACTGATGCTAATGATTGTATTTTTATTTGTTCTTTTCAGTCCGAGCTGCGGTGTGATCAGAGAAATTACTTGTCAGGAAATTAATACGTCCAGGAAATTACAATTTTCTGTTGATTAAGTTGTTTAAAGTGCAGTCCTTCATAAATAAACTGTACTTTAAATTTTTGGGGGGGCAAAGTGTGATTTCTGTATTTCTTTTCATTCTGCTCTTCATACTGGTTTGAAGTGGGCGGAGCTCTGTTGGCAAAGGCAATATCACGTACTTCTATGCACCAATAAGGATGTAGCAATGTTTTTACCCACACACTCCTGATGAAGCAGACTGGTTGAGACTTTGAAAGGTTTTGTCTCACCTAGGGATGTTGATGATGATGATTTTCACAATTTTCAAAATTTTGAAAACAAGTTTCACATCTGTCCATTTAGTCATGCTGGCTTTCACTGCTGATGTTAACAGTTAATCTTGTTTATTCCTGGCAAGGGAAGCACTCTAAAACAAAGAAATACATACCAACCTATGTAAGAAAAGGAATGTGAATGAAAATCTACCAGACAGCTGGAGAATGTACAGGATATGTAAATGTAATAAACTATAAGAATTATTACCTTTTTTCATTTCTGTTGAGCAATCTATTGCAAAGACTTAATCAGAATCACATGATTGCAAGGCTGATTATGCACCTCTCACCGTCCTACTTCAGATGCCTGAGAGGCAAATACCTCGACTCCATTTGGTCCAAAGGAGTCTTCGCCTGCCAATGCTGCTGCTGCTCTACCTGGCCTGATCAGATGGGAATGGAGATAACGTCTCTGCTTATATTCTTTGGAGCGGTGCGAAAACAAACACACCTCCACTCCACAGCTGAAGACAACCTTCCTGTTAACGCTGTCCAAAAAAAAAAAAAAAACCCCAGCCGACTCTCTTTTATTTGACTATTTTAGATGCCGGTTGTTCTGCTGTGGATCACGGTGCAAGATAAATCTCACAAAGGGAACAGTGTGTGGGCCGGGCTCAAAATAACATGCAGCGGCTCCGTGGTTTAAAAATATTATGTGCAAAAATATGTTAATTATTTGTACAAAGCACGAGTATCCTATTTAGCATTCCAGTTTCTGACCTACTTGTTACACACAAATGAGTAAGGCTTGAATAGCTTCTGTGTTTTGTAGAAGAATATGAAAATATTAACCTTGAGGCTGTCCTGGTTTGTGTCTCTGAACATAATGTGCATCTCTTTTGGCTGTTGTAATGACATAATATAGAGTAAATAGTGTGGAGCAAATACTGATAAGCAAAGTGCTTCACAAGCAGTAAAATGACAAATAATAAGGCGGGATTGGGAAAGCGGAGTTTTTGAAAAATAAACTGGGACAAAGTAAGAAAATGAGGATAAAATGGGTCAAGCAAACATCTAGTAACGAGTAAAATGTGAAATAGGACTATGCCTAATTCAGAATACGGCCCCTTTGTTGTCTACTAGATCCTGCAACGTGACGATTAATTGACAAATTCATGGTCACCTCAGTTTTCAGATGAAGCCTGGAACTAATCTGAATCCAAGTTTCATAGCGGTCTGAAAATCAATAGAGAATGACTTTGTCAAGGAGACATGACATTTAAAGGACAAAACCGAATATGAAACAGACATGTCTTTTCCTATGTACATATAAAAATGTACATGCACAGCTACCTATTCTGCAAACCATGCAACTGTGTCTTAGAAATGTAAGACTCCTTTTCTCCTTCAAACATCCAATGGTTTACATTCATATCTGTATCTATGAAAATCTATGATAATACAAAACAACAATTCAATACAGTTTAAGAGTGAACTCATTTCAAACGTCTGCATTGCATTCCTTCATAACAATAATGTAACTTTGATATAATTGAACACTGAGCCTCCAAAGTTATTTTCATCCTGTTGGAAAATAAATGGAAATCTAAAAATCTCAAACTGCACACCATGCATTAAATAAAACCCTGATTTGGTTAGACTTAGGGAGGGATCATGGTTTGAGTTAAAATAAGTGCTTTGTTAAGACTGGGGACCTTTGTCATCATGGTTAGAATAATAAACATGTGGTTAAGATTCAGGAACGATCGCGGTCGCGCTTAAAGAAACACAAAACAACGATGACTGCCGGTTTGAAAAGGGGGACACAAACAGCAATCTTTGGAGTTAAAGTCTGTCGTTTTGTTGACCCATCCACCCGCCCCGACCTGCTCACTGTGCAGAGGAGACGTGTCGCTTTGTGAGAATGTCGCCTTATTTCCCCTTTGTTCCCATCAGAACTACTACAGCTGCTAGAGGGCTTTGTCTTTTTATCATAGAGTGTGTATTGTTTTGGGAGAGGTGAGGAAGAAACGATTTGTAATTTGGGTGAACAGATCCTTTAAGAGCAAACAAACAGCAAGAAACATCAGCAGCCTTACTGTAATTAAAGTCTGTGTTTGACACGTAAGGATAAGTCGAGGGGGGTCCTCCTGATCTATCAGAGTCATCTGATGAGGCAGGTTGAATGCCGAGCTGGGCTCAGGCAGAGCTAACGCTGCTCAGTCCATCGGGACATCATTAGTAACTTTGGAGAAAGGCAGCTTGAGTACTGTGATGCTTATTAAAACCAGACTTTTTTTTTTTTTTTTTTTTAAACGGTGTGTGCAGCACTGAATCAATAATACGCCATTCATCACACTTTAATATATATGACACCTTGTGGACACACTTCAGCGGTTTTGTTTTCCAAATGAAAATTATGAGCATGTAATGAGCTTGATAATGATCATTCAGGAAACAATCTACTCTTAAACAGTCTCACTACTTTATGCTTTTTTTTTCCCTCCTTCCATTTTGTGTGCTTGAAATTAAAGAAGTTCCAACTGACTTCTTTTGTTTTGATCTAAGTTGTGTTATCTAGACATTCATATTCATGATCTTGTGATGTTAGTTTATTTCAGAGGTGTTTTTATCTACAATATGAGATGATATGCAAAAATCTTTGATGCTCCGTTTCTCAGAGATAATGATTGCTCAGTATTTGCTGTTATATGCAAAGCCATCGAGCGTGCACTGGTCTGTGTGAGCTGTCCATCTGAACGACCCGGTGGCCTCCAGGTCAAATGTTGACGCTGCAGCAGGTCCAAATCAGTGATCTTCAAGGAAGACTAAATAAACCGTTGTGCTGTAATCCTTTCATGCCACATATAATAAAGCTCCGAGGCTGCGTACACAGTCCTCACACCAGATGGGGCTTAAATGGCTCGCATATCCTGCCACTTTTATCTGGACGTTCTCCAGCACGACTTTAAGTTAGCCCATGATGTCATGCTTCTCAGTGTTGTGGCCAGACAAGCGCTTTTGTTAACTATGTCAATATCTTTGCTCGTGAGAACACAGTGAAGCCACATGAAAGGTACGACTTTGACATAAAACAAGTTTTTACAAAGTAGAACAGCCTCCCGTTCCTACTTACAAATCTGCTTAAATTCAGTCACTTGGGTCTTTGAGTATAGTAGCAGAGAAGCACTTTGCCATGCCCGAAAATCAAAACATCTGTGGTAAATTTAACGTTTGTGGCCTGTGTAATATGGAGCAAATTCCCACAATTAAATCATCATGATTGAGAATTGTAATGGTTGACGAGTTGTATTTTTGTATTTTTTTGGGCATACCTCTGCAAAAGGGCACCACTACGACGACTGGTCATCCTGTTAAAACAGTTGTATAATGTTGCTCTGAAGGTCTGAACAACTAACAGTGATAATGCCAAAGTAATGTCTTTAAAATCGTCTTAGTTTGGAGACAACAACTGCATAACACAACATGCTGCAAACTAAAAGACAAGCACATGTTCCAAGCAGGTAGAGCCAAACCAAAGGTGCTATTAAGTTACATTATGGAAATTGTAAGATCCAGCTTTCTGGAGTTTGACCCATATTAGAGACTATATGTTGGGAAAAGGTCGACCTCTGCTGCTTCCAATTTGACCACTCTTTTTTCTTCACGCTTGCGACTTTGCCCTGTGGATGTCAGTGTCGATCTGACGGTCTGTCAGTCTTTTCGGTCCAGACTAAAAATTCTCAAACAGTCTTGGGTGGACTGTCGTAAAATTTCGTACAGACCCAGAGAATGAATCCAATTGACTGTGATGATCCTCTGACTCTCTCTAGCACCATAATGAAGTTCACATTTGAAATTTTGAGTGAAATGTTTTGACAACTATTGGACTGATTGCCATAAATGTGGTTCAGAAATATTCTCCTCAGGATGAACTGTCATCTTTGGTGATCCTTCAATGTTTCTTTGAGTTCCATCATCAGACCAAGATTTGAATTTGTCCAATACCTTAGTTTGTGGTGAAATACTTACAAAGGTAGAGACATTCCCATCAGCCTCAGCCTCCTGTACTTTGTACTGTGTTTTTGGACTGTGGACTATCAGGCGTTCACATATACTGGGGCTTGGTAAAACTTTTTGAAAGTGCAATGTTATTTTCCTGGAATAGCCCTTTAAGCATATTGTTGTTAAGCCAGAAACAGAGTGATGACATAATAAATAACCACAAAGAAAGAAAACAGTCTAATATGTTGTCAAAGTAGCTTTCATGTCTGTGAACCAGATTTATTTTCATTGCCGGTTGTTGAAAATGACAGACTGTTCCTCACAGCAATTAAAGATGTGGTTATAGTACCCACAATGCAATTTCACACACAAAGACTCTACTTCCAATCACCCACGAAGAGGAAGACCTTTAAACATCAAGGGGGTCATAACATGCAACACCGACCATATGAAATGATCTATTTGCCCAAATGCCCTACTGCCCTAATGGTCTACTTTGGAAAAACTACCAGAAAACTTAAAACAAGAAATTCTAAATACGGATCCAATATTTTCGTGACCGTGATATTAGAAGCTCAGTGGCAGTGCATTTCACACAAGCTGCTCATGTGTCTTCTCTCAGATACTTAGAGGGCTAGTTAAACATGCCCATCAACACACTGTTACCCAAAAGAAAAGTGCCACAAAAGCTGGCTCCAAAAGTATTGAATAAGAACTCTTATATGAACTTATATGCCATTTCTGTAGTGACTCTCTTGTGCAGGCTCTCTCTGGTCAGCCAGTGGTATCTGTGTGTGCATGGATTCAATGTTAGAACCTTTTCAGATGAGCAGGTTGCCTCTAATTGGACTTCATTTTGCTTTTTCTGTTTCCTTCTCCTGCATTTGCTTATGGTGATTCGTACCTGATGCTCCAGTCATGTGATGTACATTAATCTTAATCACTGTTTTTAATTGTGCTTAGGTTCATTACTGTATATTTTCTTTTTGCTTTGCCATTTTGCAGTCACATGACCTATCAAATGATCCATTTGAACGGGTACTTTTACGGTGGGTCTCTGCATTTGTTTGATGTCTGAAGACAGGCTTGCACCTGAAACATCATATGGTGGTAAAGGGATACATTTCTGGAATATTATTATATATTATAAACCCCTTTATTTTCCATTTTAATATGTACTTGTCACGAAGGGTGGTTGAGGACTCAAGCGCATCACAAACAAATCAAATCTAAACAAAAACTCACAGCAAGGTCGGGTCCCGGGAAGTCAAAATCCAAACCCCAAAAAACATCAGCAACAGGCACAGCGTGATGTGAGAAAGGATGGCGTGAACACGAACATGATGAGAAGCAGAGTGACAGGAACGTGAACATCAAGCGTCAATCTGGCAATGGCAACAGAAATGAACTGACTTATAAAGAGTCCTGGTGGTGATTGGCTTCAACAGAAAACACAGGTGACTTGATGAGGTGGGTGTGGCTGGTAGATGACATGAAGCAGAGGCAGAGTGAGAGTCAAGACACTGGATATAGAAATGTGACCAAAACACAGAACTAGAAGAGACAAAACTTAAACATTACATTACATGTGACGAGGCTGGGTAAGATAAGATAAGATAAGATAAGATAATTCTTTATTGATCCCCCATAGGGGAAATTCGGGTGTTGCAGCAGCACAAGCATACAATCAGGTAGAAGTATAAAGTATACAAAATAAAAAACTATAAGAAACTATATTAAAAAAAAGTACAAGTGGAACCTAATAAAAAAAAGTGAAAGTGGAACCTAAAGTGGCTTAGTGAAGATAAAGTGACAACATCAAATAACAAAACAGCAGCAAATGAGAATATGAGGTAGATAATGCAGCATAGTTAAGTCAGTAAAGCAAGCAAATGTAAATGTAATAAATATTGCAACCTGAGAAATAAGATATGTATATGTATATATAAGAAGAGGTATGTACAACTATAAGAAGAGGTATGTACAAGGTATGTAAACCCAAGTCTAATACAGAACATAGGACAAATACAAGACACGAACAGGACAATAGCAGAATGGAGACTATGGCATAACAGAAACTATAGCATAACAGACTAAACTGAGAACAAAGACAGAGCTATGGCCGACAGGAATGTAACAATAAAACAAAGGCTGAACCGAGACCTGGGTGCAAAACTGTGACAGTACTTCTGTCCAGCACCTACCATTTATTGTGTTGTCTTCATGCTTTTGTGAACTTAAAAAGCAAAAAGGTTAAAAAGATAAAAACGTAGTGTTACAAATAATCTGGCAAATTGAGCACACTCACAAAATAACAGCTCCTCCAAATCAAATCTAATATTACTCATTGTGAACTGTGGTTATGAATATTCCACCGCAATTTCTCTGGTTCGGATGTGATCCAGATAAACATTCTTGCCTCTTTGATACTAAAAATCATCATCAAATAGCTAAAGTAAACCTGTTTGTTTGACTGTGTCAATAATAATAGATGAGCTGACCAAAAATATAGGGAAGACACATCTGTATATGATAGAGTCGCATTTTGTGAGCAAACAAAGTCAAATATCATATGATGTTTGACTTATCAATGCCACAACCAAATGATAATCATTTTTCCAGTGATTTCAGACTTGTGGCTTTCTCTGATTCACTGCAGGGAGAGTTCAGCTGGGCCAACTATAAAGGGTCTCATTATATGATATTAGTTCATGTAAGCCTGATTTAAACCCATTCTCCTCCCTGCAGGATATGCAGCACACCTAATAGAGTACCTGCTGGATGCAAATCAGTGTTTTCTCTCAACAGAGGGGATTAACTTTGTGGAATCCTAATTAGGTCATTAAGAATATTTACACACATCCAGGGACGCGTGATATTTTATTAATAGTAAATGAGTGTATGTTGAACATGCCTGGAGAAAATATGCAAATTAGAAAAAAAAAAGGTCATATGTTATTCGATCATAGCAAAAGAAATCCTCTCAAACAAATCAGCTCATCATTTTAAATATCACACAATTAAGTGTTCGCACAGTTCTTCAGTCAAACAGTATCAAAAGAGACACACACATCACATGTACCCAATAGGATGGGTGCTGCATCACAAAGTGCCTGGCAGAGCAAAAAAAAAGGGGGAGCACACTAAATAGCACCCGTTCTTCAGTCACGCATCAATTCTTCAAGCAAGCAGTGAGGAGAAGAGGAAAAGTGGGATTCCTGCTGAGCGTACCATTCTTCAACATAGATGTTAGTTTGAGACCCCCCCCCCTCCTCACCACCACCGCCAGCCCGCCCCAACTCCCCCGGTTCCTTCTTTAATCTGCTTGTGCATGCTGAAACCACTTCAGCATTCAACCGCAGAGGACGTGCAGGAAAGATGTGGAGTCCCCGCGGTCAGAGCCTCATCATTAACCTTCTGGAGCGGCACCAGCAAACAACTGAACGCCGCCTCGACTGTCCGCTGTTGCTTAGCGATGGACGATCAACTGCACAAAACAGACGAGCAAATCAATAATATTTGGTCCTGCATTTGAGATGGACCGGTTCTGCTTTCCACATGATGCTGTGTGACCCAGATGTTTTTTTTAAAAATAGAGCCTGTTAAAGAGCTGATGGATGAATGAAAGTGTATCACTGAATGCAAGAGTTGGGCAAATGTTTGTAGCCATTTTAGGGCTGCTGATGACGGAGTCCTGCAGCACATAATGCATGAGATAAGAGGCGATTAGGACTTTCCAACAAGGGGTTCATAAATGGCGTATTTTCAGGAATGGCTTGTTTGTGTACATATAGCTTCACCAGCAGTGTGAGGAGTGTCTCTCAGATGGACCCAGGGTTAACCAGACTGGTGAAAGCACTAAACCTCTGGCCCAACAGTTTGTAAACTATCCCAACCACACGCGTGGAGCCGGACATCTGCTGCTGAAATCCAAGGCCCTGTCATGTGCTGAGCCCTGAGGCGAGAGCATAATTAAAAGGGCCCTGATGAACGTATGACACTGGTTCAAAATATCGTCCAGCAAATCCGCTAGAAAAATATACAGAATGGATGAAGAACAGTGCTTTTGCATGTCACACGTGTTCGCTGCTTGCTGAAGGAGCAGGCAGTGAGCTGTGTGGGATATGGGGCTCCCAAGGACCTCTGCTGCATGACATATGTCTTCCATTACAGTTCATTTTCAAACATTTCTTCAGAACTTGTGGCTTCACAGTCTGCTTGAGAAGGAGGATTAGGCCCTCCTGAAATTGATTTATTTCTGTGCCCTAACTGTTTATTAAATATAATTGACCATCAAAGTTGTCACAGAGAGGAGGGGAAAAAAAGGAGCTGCTACATGTACCGCAGAAAGGGGAGCTTTCTTTGAAAAGCTATTTATCTAAAGAATGTCTTAGTTAGAGGCTGGACTGGGAGGCAGAAAATAGGTCATATTTCAGCCACTAAAACTACCACACTTCATGGCTGCAGGATTAATTAGAGCCAAAGTCATAATAAATGTGATAAGTTGTTTCTAGTTGTAGGCTCATACGGCGCTCAAAAAAATGGGCTACCTAAAATAACTCTCCCTAAATATTCAATATGAAAAATCCCAGTGTATCTCACCATGTAATAACACAAATTCATCTTCAAGTTAATGAGGATTTTACCCGATTTACACTCTCGTGAACATTTCATTAGATTATAAGGTCACAAAACATCAGGCTGTCTGTGAGTGTGACTGCTTTACTTAACAAAGGCTGGAGACGGCAACAGATCCTGACTGACTGACATCAACCATATCAGCACTCAAAGCGTGTCACAGCCATGGTGGTCTGATCGCCATTATCTGCGTCTTAAGCAGACGTATGTCTGGTGTCTTTTAAATGCCACGCAGATGCCAGACACCATACAAAAGGCCAAACTGCCTCTTTCTTCAGTCTGTGTTGTAAGCTGACAGTTTAAAGACAAACCCTCTTTTTTTCTCTCAAAGGCAAAATAATAAACGCCGTCAAACAATTAATGCGTATTATGTTGCTATCATATCACAGATTGCTGTTTTTATTCCCTCCCAGTGCGTGAGTGACAAAACACTTAATTACTATTATTAACTAAATATAGCTTTTGGTGCAGGAGTGCAAGAAAGGACAAAAACAGACAACATGTAATTTTTTTTTAAAACAGTATTGTC
This sequence comes from Centropyge bicolor, assembly GCA_037975185.1. NCBI lineage: Eukaryota > Metazoa > Chordata > Actinopteri > Pomacanthidae > Centropyge > Centropyge bicolor. The sequence continues at coordinate 755,674 of JBBMOC010000012.1, read as the reverse complement.
AATGTTAAAATGCTTGTTTTCTGCTTTTAACTGAAGTTGTCACCGTCTTTTCCAGCGTTAAAACAAAAACAGCAAACATGCCCCTGCAAAAAGAAAGATAAAGTTAATAACAACACATGTATCCTGTTTTACCCAGAGAGGAGAGAAAGTAAACTTATATTTTATTACTGTTAGAAAGAAGCCCTTACTTTCTCCTCAGTGTCCCTATCTATTAAGTGGAGCGTGCAGTGGAGCTGAGAAATGAAGGTACCAAGCAAGATTATCTTTAAATGGCTGTGGTCCATTAGCAATACCTCCCCAACTCACAGGAGAGGTCGCTTAGATGTTGTTCCTTTTTTTTTCTTTTTTTGTGCGTCTGATTGATGAAAGCTAATGTGCCTTTGGGTCACGTTAAGAGAAATAGAGTAAAGCTACAGAAAAGCAGCAGTGTTTAACTAACACAGGTACCGTTATCCAGAAATAGCCGCAGTGAAAGTGATGAATTGGGCATTACGTTTTTGATGTTGTTTCTGTGCCCACTTAGCCGTGGCTCCTTTTTTTTAAAGTATCGATTTCTGTAAGTAGAGGAAGGAGCCTCAGCAGAGGTATTGTGTATATCAGAGCCTGTGTGTCGCTGTGGCTGCTCAGACTGCGACTGAAACAAGTCGAGAAATTGTCCCGTCCTGTATTTGATTGGTAACGTGGGTTGAATCGTTACTGGCGTCCGTGACAAGCCATAAGTCTGTCTCTCTCTCTCTCTCTCTCTCTTTTTTTTTTTTTTTTTGACCTTGCCTTGTGAAAACTCATAAATTGAGTTAAGGTAAAGCCAGGTTGCTGTTTGAAAGCACTTTCCCCTCATTTTCCATTCTTCCTTAAATTTCCACCCCATGTCACACTTGAGTTCAACTTTGTCGAATTTCTTTCGGCCTCTAAGGTAACAGGAGAACAGATCTAGGCTGTGGTCGTCTCTTTGGTCTAAATCATCTGCATTAAGGACACGTGACCTGGCATGTTCTTTAGATCACCTCTTGGCTGTTCTGATGAGGTCCAAATGAGCTGTTAGCCCTTTAAAGAGTAACAATTAACTTCTAGCAATAACGAATACTGTTACAACTCTGATATATGGTGACAGCAGGGAGAAATCAGTGTGATACATCCTTATCCATCATCATTATCTAGTTTGCTGTTTTTCGCCTTTTTACTTGACGGCATCCACTCCCGTCGTCGACACAGTAGCGAAGTGAAACCGTAATGATCTGTGTCATTGACGAAAGCTCCCCACATAACTGAGCTGCAAGCGATTTCTCAGAACACTGACTCTCAATCATTTCCAACATCTGGAACAACTGTGGAATACATAAACAAAGAGCCCGGGTGGGGGGGTGGGGGGGCTGGGGTTGGGTGCCATCTTCACTAACTCAAAGGAGAGCGGGGCAGCTTGAGACGGAGTTAGCTGAGCGTTTACAAGATGGAATGTAAACAGCGCTGACGGATGGGTCAGTAAAGCTCTCTGTTGTCCTGAGGAAGTCTGGTCAAGAGCTGCAGGACCCCCCGCCAACAGGGCCAGATTATGTGGAAATGGGATCTGTGCTCCGGGGAGAGCATTCTTCTGCTCGTGCTGCGCTCTTACACTGTATGAAAGTCACATCTGAGGCCTCCCCTCTATGTTTTCTTCCCCCCGACGTTCTGACCTATTGCCTCTCATGCTGCTGAGCGCGTAGATGATGTACAAGTGATGTTCAAACAGAGCATTCCTCTTTTGCAAAGTCTATTTCAAAGCTTTCCGCACTTAGCCGTGCTGAGGGTAACCGCCAGGGGACTTAAGTCAAATAACGGAGCAGAGAGACATACAAGTCTGGTGCCAAGCTGGAAATGATAGATGGGAATTTAATGACAAAGGGATGATTAAAAATGTGGTAACACTTTATTTGACGCCTATCTCTATATAATGACATTATAGCACTGTATAACTATAGTTATAAACACTCATAAATGATCATAATGCTTTATAGCAATAATCATAACACACTATAAAGCGTTTTATCATCACTTATAAGGTCAGGTATTATAATACATTATAACTGTTGGCAACTCACTGACAATTCCCACATAGATAATGAATTATACATATATTTATGATATGCTTATAAACGTGTATAACTATCATTATAAACACTCATAAATCATCATAAGGCTTTATAACAATGAGCATAACACATTATAGAGCATTTTATAATGGCTTATAAGGTCAAGTATTATAATACTTCATGATTGCTGGTCCCTTGCTAACTGATTTTTGTTGCAAGGATCAAAGGGTATTATAATTATCATAGTTGTCATATATTAAAACTCTTTATAATGCATTATAATCACTGGTATAACGCATTATAATGTGATTATAAGTTACTCTAAATGGTCATTGTGCGCTTCAAGTAAAAAAAAAAGGCAGAAACACAAAAAGTGTTGAGATGTAAGAGGTTTCTTTTGTTGTTGTTTGTTTTGTTTCGTTTTTGAAGAACTTTTGTTTATCAACTTAACCACTCACTGTGAATGTGATAAAGGTTTTTGAAGGAGTCACATAGTTAATAAAAATAAGTTTTGCAATGTTTTGTGTTGTTCTTGCATAGGCTAAAAGATGTGTATTTTTCTTCAGGCAAACCACTTATAGTGACTATGACCAGCTTGTAATATGTTATATCAGCCTATACCTGAGCAGTTTCATCACTTTACTTGAATGTTATTGTGGTGCTATGAAATAGCTACGCAGCTTCAAAGTGAAGAACTCAATAAAAGACGAGAATATGAAAACAACTGTATAGGTGCTGGTTGCTTGGGGAAGTTTTTGGGGAAGTGAAAAGCAGAACAAAGAAAAAAATGCATATAAACCTGTTTCTGGGCTGAACAATAAAACGTGCATCCAAAATGTGCCTAAAGCAGTCTCTAAAAGTATTTCTATCTTTTTATGTACATCCTTAAGCCGAAGTTTGATGTTTGAAAGACACACTTATGTCTGGTTATTTTACAATAGCTGACAATCTGCTGAATTAGACATGCTTGGAGCGATTAGTGCAGTGTGCAGATCTTTTGTCTGACTTTTGCCTTGAGTTTTTTTTTTTGATCCAGCACCTGTAGTTTTTGTGCATGGGCGTAGCCTTTACTCTGTCTGGAGGGATTTCTAGCAAAGCCACAAGCATCATGGCTCAAGGGATGGCAACATCGGTCACCACTGGAATATCTCAACCGCTACTTCAGGGATTGTCATGTCAGTTTGGTATAGATGCTCCTGGTCTCCAGAGGATGAAACCAACTGTTGTAACTTTTCATCTGGTGCCACCATCGCCATCAAAGTTTACACTTTACAACTACACGTACCACAAATTTTTGGATATCATACAAAACATTGTACTTTAACCTTTCATTTTGATTTTTTAAAAGCTTGACCACGATCCTTCCATAACTATAACCACTCCATTTTACTTGTTGTAACCATGACAACAAGGGCCGCTAACCTTACCGAAGTAATAGTTTTAACCTAAACAATGTTTAACAGTGATTATTTAACCCAAAAACCATGAACTTTCTCCAAAGTGAACCAAGTGTTTTTTGGCTACATCTAACCAAACCATATCATTGCGTCATCATAAAACAGATTTTTCTCCAATAATGTTTTGTAATGGTGTTGGAAGACACTAAGAAATGATATGGGTGATCAGAAGACGTTTCTATGTCTCTTCTGGAGGGCATGAATAAACAACATATTATGTATAATTTGAACCACTTGTTTTTTTGTTTAGTGCTAATTCGCAAATGATGATGATGAATGTGGTGAAGATTATATCTGGTAAACATCAGCGTTTTAGCATTGTCATTGTGAGCATAATGGCTGATGTCTGCTGTCAGCTCAAAGCGCGACGCTGCCAAACGGCGGCCTCGCAGTTGGCAGCGTGGCTGAAACACTCTTTGTCAAGTTCTAATTCAATTCATGTTCACATTCAGTTTTTCACAGATACAGTCTTCGACGAAATCTTCTAAATATCCCTCATACAAAAAACTTTTGTCCACTTGAACTTCCCTTGCAGTCAAGCAGCCTCACATTAGCACCTGAATGGAAGGAGATACATATTTATACCCTTGAGCTCCAGGCGCTATTTACAGACCCAGGAGAGGAGCTTTCATGTCAAAAGCTAATTTCCCCTCCAGATCTAAATCAGCTCACAAGGTTATGTAAAATCTAACCCTGAAGATGACATATTACACATCAAGCTCGGGGGAAAAAAAACAGCATGCTGGAGAGGAATCTATCAGAGTTTTTTTTTTTTTTTTTTTTTTTTTTTTATGCGGCTGCTTCTTATTATCGCATGTCCTTATCACAGCAGGGTTTTTAGAGAAACATCAACACTCGCTTGTTCCAAGGCCAGAAAAATCAAATGGCTTATCTATGTGCTGACTGTACGCTATCCACACACACAGACGCAGGGATGCATGCGGGACGACTGAGGCACGTCTGCTCCTGCAGCCCGAAAGCTGCTTGTCAGGTAAGAGAGATCTGGGAAACAAGAAGCCATCAGTCAGGTCCCGACCTGTCTAATGAGACATTTCTGCTCCGGAGAAGTGTCACTGATATGAATGATGAATAATGTTCAGTGTCACCGGCCTATTTGGTCGGCCTTGTCATAAAATGTAAAATGTGTGCAAGAGGAGATTTAGATTTACAATGGAGGGGTGTTCTATTAGACCTCACTGTGTGCGACACAGATTGCCTTTTGAATGTTATGGACGTTTATGATAAAGCTATAGTTATGAATCATGGCAGAAATGTGTTTCCTGCTGATTACTTGCCCTTTATAATGTAACATTTGGACGTATAATCCTGGCATTTGTTCTATGTCACATACTGTGCTCAGAGCAAAAATCCATTCTGAGGCAGAACTCACAGTTGCAGTAGCTTTTCCAATGCTTTCTGATTGTTCTTTTTTTTTTTTTAGTCAATATTTAAAAAAATGCACAACTCTCTCCAAAAATTAGAAACCAAGGCTGTTATCTGTGAGACAAAACCTGGAGCTGCTCCACTCTCTCTCTCTCTCTCTCTCTCTCACACACACACACACACACACACACACACACACACACACACACACACACAAACAACAAAAAAAACAAACCAAAAACCTGGGGGACTGACAGAGAGTTTGTTTGAATTTCGACTTCAAACCCAGCTTCACTTTCTTGCAGTGATAACAGTCATGGAACAGGATGTGTTTGCTTCCTTGTAAAAATTACAGTGGCCACTACCACTCTCTCCACAAAGCTCCTACCCCCTTCATCAAGCATCGACCATCATCAAGGAGGTCTTTATTCTGAAGACAGGCTGAGGCGTTCAAGGACTTATGTACAACTTACATATATTACTCATATTGTTTAGATTGTATTTCTCTTTCCATTGCAAAGATATACACAAATATTAATTGTGCATCATTTAATACTAATACTAATACACAAGGATAAAATACTTCACTGTTCTAACTAATCTATATTGTGCTTTTACTGCATATACAGAGGCGATGCAAATCGTCACTTTATTCAGAGAGACACATGATTGTGGCTTTAATAGACAATTACCAACAAGGATAATTTGCAGACTCCCCAGTGGTTTAATCCTCTGGGGAGCATGAATGTCTGCATTAAATTATAATGACAATCCATGAAATAGCTCTTAAGAATTTTCAGCCTGGACCAAAACAATGATGATTAAAATTTGTAATTTCTCTCTCTGAGACTTTCCCCCTGCCTCGCCCCCTCCCAATTCTATAACACACACAGTATGTAGCTTACATCATAAACGGCAACAATCTCCTGTGTCGGGAGAGAGGAAGCGATGAAGATGAGAAACAGATGTAGCTCGAGAGTGAGAGAGAGTTTAGCTGTAGAGGTGGTTCACAACAGCACTGTACCTGGTATGAGCCATGGAGACTGGTGTACATTTATATTGGTAATATGAAGGAAAATGAGACAGTATGACATCTTCTGCTGTCAGCATGTGTTGTCCTATAGCCGTACAGTCAGTGAGTGTCTGTTAATGTGTCGGCCTACTATATGTATGTTTGTAAAGCATCTTCCCCTGAAGCACAGATGCATTCACATTCACTGGGGACTTGAGTGCAATCAAAAATCCAAACACCAGAAAAAAAGCTCTGTCTCACGGGAATCAACGAAACCAGTGTAAATATCTTAAATTGGGGTCGACAAAATCCACAGTGGACCGTCTATGTTAAATATAGACACATTGTGTTTGCTTTTGATCATTGCCTCGATTTGAAGAACGCCACTCATGATCAACACCCTGAAGGAGTAATCTTTAGCAGATGTTCTCTAATGCCTTGTCCAGAAGTGTTTCATTTGGCGCTTTGACAGAACTAAAATAGAACCTCTATTGCTACCAGTGCCAAGGCTGGACTTGAAGTTGTCATGTCTTTCTTGGAAAGGTTTTCAGAAGTACCCCCTCTTTGATCAGACATCAATTCTTCTCTTCATTCCGGGGAGTGAAGTCATTCCTCTTCCACGTTCAAATCCATTTTCTCGCAAAGTTGAGGGGCCAGAGAGGCAAAGTGAGAGGAATCAAATCTTTATAATTATGTAAAAGCTCTTCTGAAGATCTGTGTCTTTTATTATTGATTTATATGAAATGTACTACAGTTAGGCCCACCTCTTTATATTAGTTCTTCTGCAAAGTTTTTGAACACTAGTAGCGCAGTGGAGCAATGTTTTTACCTTTTGTTTGCATTGTGCATGTTGTCAAAGTTGTACGCATTTCTGCCTATAGGTTGACATTATTGTTAACATATTTGTTGATTGACAGTTGGCGGTAGAAGCATGCAAACAGTGCCAACAAAGGCAGGAAGAAGAAGACTGGGAGCAAGTAAATATGAATGTAAGCAGTGCAGGAATTAAAGTATTAGAAATCAACTTTGCAAATTTCACTTAACCCTTTATAGGGCACTCATTGAAGTACTTTAGAATTCAAAAATGTAACCTTAGAGTGTTATTGGAGGACATAAGCAAACTTAATTTCTGTTGCAAAATTTTTCACAATTTTTCATTTTTGTAAATGGTGTGGAATAGTCACTTGCCCGATAAAGGGTTAAAGCCTTCTTACACCTGAAAGTCTAAACCAAGGTCCAAACCAAGCTTCACCTTTTTGTTGCCTTGTATATGCCGATCTGATTAGTTTTGCTTGTGTAAGTTTAATTCTCAAAGCACACGCCTCACAAATGGTGAAATGCAACCCTGAAAGCATCTCGGTGCTCAGATGCTATTTGCACATATTAAAATGAGGTTATATGCATACATTTGTTCACTCCTGACTGAAATGAAGCTAAACATAAGTTCAATCAGGAAGCAGGAAGACTATCCTTCTGTTGCTCCTTCATTCTCATCCCCTCAAGAGTGAGCTTTCATATTCCATGACAACATGTCTACATGCCTGTAGATAAGATCAGACATTAAGTAGAGGGAGAATTTTTATTTCTATGTAGAAAAAGAACCAACAATATTCCCACAAACAGAAGGCAACAAAAACATCCAGAATACTTTTTTTGTACATTTAGTTTTCTGAAAGGTCAACATCATTTACAAAGCAGATCTGTTGCAGAATATATGATATTTCAACATTTCAGCTGGTCTTCAAATGTGAGTTGAATAGGTCGTGCATTTTGCTGATTGTTGATGAAAACCTTTTCCATGTCCTTAAGGAGTTGCTTTGATCTGTATTAAGCAGGATGCCGTTCCAAAAACGCACCAGCCTTCATTTCAAACATGAAATGTCGGAGGCCAGATGCTGAGGGTTTTGACACTGCCCAGGCAGGTTTACTTGTGCAAGGTGATGTGATCCCCCTGGGCTTAACACCAGTATGAGTCTGCTTCCTGTGTCAGCTCCTCTCAGACCTCTCAGAGCGGCATCTGTTCCTGTTTAGCATCAACACTTGCGTGCTCTCATATCAGACTGCTGGCTACTTCAAGACCTCCACACTCGCAATCTTTATCTAACTGAAGATGAATCCAATCCAAGTCAAAATTGGGGGCATTAAAGGTGTCACTTGCCTCCATGAATTAGATAATTTTTCTCCTGTTTTACAGTCTCTCTTTTTGATACACTGTGTTACAGTCATAGACTGTATAAAATATGGACGTAGTGTCCGTGACGTCACCCATAGGTTTCTGAAGAGCAAAAATGAAGCAAATCGTAGTGCGTAGCCATCTTGGTAGCCTACCTCCGGTTACTCCATATAAATATGGACAAATATGGACAAAGAGGTGGAGCGAGGGCGGAGCTTTATTCGAAATAATCAAACTAGCTACGGCTAACCAGCTAGGTTAAATGCTAAATATCGTTGCTAGCCGGCTAACCCCACGACGATCTCTTTCCCAAACTCAGTGACTAGAATTAGCCGGGGTGACGCCCTTTAGACCGTCAGTGGCTAGTTGTCAATCAAAATGGCGCCACTTAGATTGACAGCTATGAATTGTGCATAATGATGTATTTTGTATATTTTAAGCGAACGCCTTATAAAAAAATTCACCCCCCCCCCCAGAGTTGTCATGGAGTAGAAAAACAGCTTATGAGACTAGAGCCATGTTTTGAACCAGGCTGTAAATATGTTTTTTTCTGTCGTAAAATCGGACATTTTACCATGGGGCTCAGATGTAATTGACTCCCTTCTGCAGCCTGCTCTAGTGGTTATTCGAGGAACTGCAGCTTTTTTTCACTTCCGCATTGGCTTCGTTTTTCAGCGCCGGAGGTTGCTGCTTGGTTAGTCTGTACTTGTGCTGATCATACTCGACTCTATTCCCCTCTGTTTGAAGCTTAGGTTGTCAAGGCAAAACACTGGTTTGTCCTGTCAGCCATCAACCTGGTAAAACTCTAACGCAAACTGCTATTCCGTTATTCTGCCGTCGTGTGCAGAAATATCGTTGTCTCGTATTGTGTTACACCGCAGGTCAGTTACCCGCTGGGAGTACAACAACAACTGAACTGACCTGAGAGGCTGCGCAGAGGTACTGACTGTGGCCCAAAAACGTCTCTATGGGTTAGTCTGACCTGACACGTTTCACTGCGGGTCATGGTGCTGATGAGTCGGAGGCAGCAGGAGCAGAAAAGAGCCCCGGAGATGGGATCCAAAATTCCTCTGTCCATGACTGTAGGGACTGTGTTAGCGTTGATTCATTCTGTCATGCTCGCTCCTCTCATGACGTAAATATCCAAAGGACGACTATTCTGCTGTTCTTTCTCAGACGCCACCTGGCCCCTGTCCTCGCTGACTTTCTGACCTCTGGCTCAGACCTCCACTGGGAAGCAGGCTGTTTTAGTGGCATACGGCATTTTGAAATGTGAAAAGCTGTATTAAGAGGCCGGCCCCTTCTGACAGGTATTTCATATATGAATGCAAATTTGAGTTGAAAACAAGCAACATTCTTCATGAGCTGAGCATTTACCAGAAAGCCTTTGTAGGATTTTTGAAAACCAAGAGAGGCTTAATGAAAGAAGATTTGCTGCTGTTACTTCACCAAGGCTTGTGCACGGGCATCCAGGTCAAGTCAGTTCCTGCGTCGAGCTCTAGCCGCCTCCCCCTGAGCAGCTTGCATATGAGCAGAGATTGGACAGAGTAAAGACAGCTAAATTAGACCCTGCAGATAGTGGTGGTAGGGGGGGGTGGGGGGGGACTTTCCTCTCAGAATCAGCAGGGAAATGAGGAGTCAGAGAATCAGATGGAGTAGATTAGCGGTCCAGAAGCCAGTGCGGCCGGTGGAAAAATGTGCCTCTGATGATAATGAGTCTAACAGGGCATCCACTACACCCTCGCCGCCGCCGCGCCGCTTCCTCATGATGTTGCAGCAGAGGTATTGACTCAGGCGGGCGGTAACCAAAATCCTCCAGGAGTCAGGTTGTCTCCAGCTCCAAGACGTCTCTGTGCATCACTCAGGCTGGAGCAGCATGGGACTGACACCATCCAGGCGTTGTTTACACATGTGAGAGTCTGCTATCAGATGGAGGGAGGGCGAAAGCAGAAAAAGACACAATGTAAAGTGGATCTTATCAGCGGCATTGCGCTGTGATTGTGACACAGCTTGTTCTCTCCCCAGCTGGAAAAGCTCTCAAAATAAACAACGACTGACCTAAAAGCGTAGACATCGCAGACATCACATGGCATAACTGAGCAGAAGTCCACAAACCACGAAATTACATACCTAATATTTCCTCTGTTGAATGTGTTGTAAGTGAAAAATCAGCGAAGATGTTGAGAGCCTTAGACAAGCAGGCACCAAATAATTGAACGTCACGACTCAATTAAACGTCTTAAGTCGCCTCGGCGTGGGTTAGCAGCTGAGCAGCGAACTTTGAAAACAGAACATCTGGACGAAAGCACAGGTTTCTCGTTAACGCGGATTCTCTGCGCCGGCCTCGCCTTCATGTTGTTATTTACAAGTCGCCGTCGAAGTAACAACAACGAGCATTGCACAAACCAGCATGAGAGTGCAAGCCCCATAATTGCCAAACCACTGGAAGGAGGAAATGTAATCATATACAGAATACAAATTATGGCCCAATAAAGATTAGGTAACAGCATGAACAAATTAAAGCGCTGCGAAAGCGGAAGGATTAGCGCAATTACACTCATTACACAACATCCATCTCTCTGACCTGAGTCTGGGCTGAAAAACACAGAGAACAGGAAGGCGGAATCCATAAAAGTGGAGGAGGGAAAAAAAAGGGGAGGATTGTGAGGAATGCTGGAATCTCTTAATGCACACATCCAGGTCGGAGGCAGAAAATAGCAACGTGTCTGAACAGCAGTTGGAGGAATCCTGAACGGACCTACAGACACGGCGGCAGAACTCCCTCTCGCTGCGGGGGCTGCCGTAAAGACGATATAAGTGATAAGTGCAGAACACAATGGAAGAAATGTCAAGTGAGAAGATAATGTTTTTTAAAAGGGAACATCCGCTCCATGAGTCAAAGCGGAGTCGGGAAACACGCTCTCAATCTTATCTGGGCCAGGTTACTTGACAAGCTCCCCTCTCAGATGATGATGAAGCTCGTAAAATAAAAGCCTCCCTGGCATCGAGCCAGCCAGTTGTTGTTCAAATTAAAATCAGTTCTGCGCAGTTAAACAACGGGGGAAACCTTCCCAATCAGCGACGGTAATGACAGAACATTATCTTCTATTTACTTTTGCGACTTTGAATGCTAATTTGCAAGAGCGGTTTCATGACCGTTCGTGCGAGTCAAAGCTTCTAAACAGCTAGACTTGAAGCGAATGCCGCAGCGGCTTTCTTAATCTCGACTCAAAATTTAAGCTGATGACGCTAATGACGGCGATGACGATCGCTGTTATGATGACAATTAGACAGGTGACAGAGGCGGCGATGATGGCAGCGGTGACGATTACAAGTGCTGATTGGTATAATGAGGATAATAATGGTGATAATAACTAGTGTAGCAATTAGCTTAAAAGAGAACAAGGGAGACGCGCAGACCAGTGTTTTCATCTGACCTCGTCTTGTTAAAGTCTCATTAAGCAAAATTCCAGGTTATGCTCACTGGTGTCAGGGCAATTATCTTGAAAGGTCATAAACACATAATAAACATGACACAGATACAGATTCTGCTAAATATAAAATGTGCAACAGAACAAGCGAGGATCATGAAGTCAGCACACAATTAGTTTGATTTCATAAGGATTCCTGTTATTTGGTGCACGCAGAGGCACAGGGGCTAATTTCCCCGAGCAGAAGTCAGGTCGTTGTGCCAAAGCCGAGAACTGGCATCGCCAAGTTAATAAAAACTCAAAAAAATTTCCATTCCTCTCTGTCTCCTTCTCTCTCTCTTGCCCGGTGACATGACAAACCTGTCAGAGCCAAAGTTTTAAATGGGCAAGTTCAGGACAAACAGCAACACACACAGACAAAAAAAATCCAACTCGCTGCAAGAGGAGGTAGCTGGTTTTTTACGCTTTGACCCTCTCTCGGGCCGAGGCATTTAAGCTCATGCACATCCTTCAGAAGTTCAAGGGGAGAAAAAGCGAAAGGAAATCTGAACACATGACCCTCTTAAAGGATACGCCTCAGCTGGCCTTTTGTATTGGCTTCGCTTGACAGACACCAGGTGCAGAAAGAAAAATTCTTTTGGGTGGGGGGGGAGGGGGGGAGATTTTATCAGGCTCTGAGATGGGTTTCGCATTAAAGACGACGTCGCATCATGTCAGAGGTTTGGAGACAAGCACTCACATCACATAGCAACACAGCTTTCACTTGTACTCATGACTCATTCCTTCTTTGAGTGAAAATGAAAATGTTCTGATTTTATTTGTTTTTGCAATGATAGTACTTTTTTTGTTTCGGGCTGAAAATGTTTGTACTGGTAATTTGTTTGCTGCAATATTTGAGTGGGTGGACGCAAAAACATAGTCCTGATTTTCATGTAATATCCAGCAGCCACACAGGTAGTTAAAGACCCACTCGAATGAAAATCTTGTTCTTACATGTCCATGGGATGTTTTATATGCTGGTATTATTACTTGTACTATTTGCATATTCATAGTTCTGCAGAGGCTAAATTAAGGCAAAGGTGTAGAGTTACATCACTTTTTCATCATTTTTTTCTAATGTAAAAACTTCTGGATAAGTAATTTTAGTGAGCAGAGATGATTTTTCATGAGTGTAATCAATGTCATGAGAGCAGCTTTAACCAGCCTCTTGTCTGATTTGAACACTCCATACATTACTTCACGTCCATGTTTCTGCGAGTTCTGACAGTCTGGTCTCCTCCTTCCACAAAAGTCGAACACAACACTGGGTGTGTGGGAGCTGCCGATGACTCAGTAGGTTTTGAAATAACAGGAATGGGCGATCCAGGTTCACTAACTTCCATTATATGGCAGGAGACAGGAGTTGGCCCAGCTTGTTAACTTCCACCACTTTTCCAGATGAATACAAACTTAACAGCAGGACGGCTCTTTCCAAATGTTGAACTGTGTAAAGGGACATACATCTTAAACGACTCGCAGTTGTTAGACAATGCTGTGTGGGCACAAAAGTTGACAGCGCATCCTCTAACAACAGCAGGCTCTCAAATGTCAGCCATTGCATGAAAACGCCCACCAAACCTTACACAAATATGTCCTTGTGATGAATTTGAAATGTGCAATATATCTGCATTACAAGTGATGTTTTCTTTACTTTCCTGACTTTAGAAAGATTTTCAGCAATTAACTGGCAAAAAAAAAAGCTCTAGCGTGTGCACAAATACACACACACATACACACACTCCAAAGAGAAGACAAGCTCTAATAGAAGATAATGGATTCTAGGTCAACACCTGGTAATCCTTACATCAGTGAAGGGGAGGGCCTTGACATTTTCCAGAAAGTGCCATACAACATGCCTATAATAAGGAGGTCAACTAAATCTCAAATAGGGGCAGGATGGAACAAAGAAAGCACATAAACAGAAGATGTGAAACCTTTACATTCGATATTGAAAAATATTAATCCGTCGAGTATTGAAGGCAGAGCTGAAAAGGAAGGAATAACTTGTGAAATCAAATTGTGTGTGTTGCGTCTGTGGCAGCTACAGCCTCTTTTGGAAATTTTGAATAGATCTTTTAATCACTGGGTTGGTGATTTGAACTTCTAACCAGATAATCTTGTTTTGGCAAAGACGGCGAAATGTTCTGCCTCAGCTGCATTTATAGGTTGGCCTCAGTGGCCCGTGCGTTTGCGTGTGCGCGCGCGTGCACATGTGCGACCACAGTCATTAAATGAAATAGCATATGTAGTCAATGTTTCAGATGATTTATCTATTTATAGACGTGTAGAGGACATGGTTAAGTTGACCCAACAGAACTTTTTCCTTACGAGTGTCTGTTCTATGTCCGCAGACGCCAAATTTGGTTCATTTCCTTTACAGGCAAAATTGAAAATCCCAGTGTAATTCAGATGCCAAATTAGACCAAACAAGCTTCAAAGGACAGAGAGCTAGTCATCTCAGCCAGTGTGTAGTGCTATTTCCAATCCCCGTCCCAATCTGATGGGCTGTGATGCAGGCGGGCGAGAGCGAGAGGCCAGACATGATAGAGGACTCCTGTGTTCTGACTGTGAGTCTGGCAACACAATAACGCCCCCTGCTGTCTGACCGATCTCACCCCCACCCCCCACCCCGACACACACACACACATCACACACCACCACACATCCTGCAGCTCCAGCCCCCACCCCCCCTCTTCCCCCAAAGCCTGGCTGCAGAGAGCCTCGCCTGGCGTGGTGTGTCACCTCACGACTCAGCCACTCTTCACGTAGACCCATCACAGTAATGAACTCCTCAACCCCTCGACCCTTCTGCTCACCGCACACGCTCTCGCGAAAAAAAAAAAAAAACCTTGCCAGAGCCATGCATTCCTCACGGTTTGGCTCGGAGAAAAACCCTCCGAACAACATCTGGTTTTGTTTTGCTGAGATCTCTCCCCACATTCAATTGAGTCTTAAAAATACGGTTTTGAGTAATAAATGGAGGGTTGTGCTGCTTATTTGTACACTGTACGATGAAATTACAAGGGTTGTAATTGGTTACTTCCATAATTGCCTTGAAAGTAATTTATGTACTGCCTTAGGGACGCCAAATTAGATAAACTGAAATGATGATAGCAGTGGAATAAGTAAACATTTATTGGATCTTCTCTGTGGATCTTGACATTTCGGCTGCAGGAAGATCTGTGCAAACACACACTGATGGAATTGGTAAGGACGGTGGCATGCAGGAGTGTGTGTGTGTGTGTGTGTGTGTTTGTGTGGGTGACACTGAGTCGTACTATTATTAGAGAGCCACTGGAGGGCAGTGAAAGTACTACGTGTGGCAGGCAGGATCATCTCCGCTCAATTATGTGCATGTAAGCCCAGTAAACAATCAGCAGGGTGTGAAAGAGAGGTCATGCATCATCGGCGTAGAAACACAAACACGGAGCTCTCCCTTGTCTGTCCTCCCCCCTGTCTCTCCTTGGGCTCTCATTCCCTCTGCTCTCCCATGACCTACTGCCGTGCAAATTTAGGAGAGTGCAGAGCTGTTTGGTGGAAATATTCAAACTGTGATAGACACATATGAAATTGGCTTTGAGCTTTTGTTGTTTGCGATCCAGCAGGTAGAGGCTCATACACTACATGATGCGCAAAACAAAGGGGCCTGCCACTACACAACGCCACGGCCGCGCCTGTACAATAATAACAGCTTGTTGCTGCCGTTTCTCAAGGGACTGGTTCTTTTGTATGTAAATTAACTGAGACAAGGGTATAAGGGAATAATCCCGCCGTAGTAATAACAACATAATGAAGCCATGGAAGTTAAACAGACGTACAGTATACAATGCGACTGCTCTGTTGAGTATATCTTTCATCAGGGCTGTATTGGCCGTCCAGACTTTGCAGTGATTGGCAGGAACACAAAACAGTTTTTGGTAACAGCAGTAATTCCATTAGAAGATGTAAAAACCCACCAGCAGGCTGCAGCTCTGCATACAAGAATTATCTGTATTATAATGGAGACGTATCACAAAGTGTGCCAATGTTCATTTACAATACCACCACATTTTGAAATGAAACTCTCAATTTGAGGGCTGTAAAAGACAATCTTTTGAAATCGAGGGAAAAAAAAAAAAAAAAAAAAAAAAGAGCTTTGAGTGCCGGATCACATTCCACACAGCTGAATACTCCGCTTCCCGAGAGGACAAAGGTAGGCCCATTGTATTAAAAATTCAAGGCCGGTGAGGTGAAATTGCATTTAGAGTCAGGGTGCACAGCGGCATGAGAACTGTGGGCTGCTGGGTAAACTGGATTCATGTTTGAAACCTTAACCTTCAGTTAAAGCTTAAGCCCGTTCTCATGTCTCGCTTCAAAAAGGAAAGTATCTTTTTAGTGCAAATCACAGCAGACTGCTCGACGGCTCCGGTCACGTGCCGACACTCGCGAAGGTCGCACGGGGGAACGACCTCAACTTTCATGAAAATCTTGCTCTGACAGCGGTGGACAGCTGATGAAGTTGACACCGTTTTTTCCCCCCCCCACTTGCTTTCCTGCCGTCATTCACCTGTTTATTCACATTACATCAGTGGGCGACCCCGGTGGACCGCATCATAAAGTTGACAGGTAGCATCCCAGTCCTCCACCGGCCTTGGCTAACCTTGTACATTCCCACCCCGAAACAGCGTTTGCATTGATTGCTTTTGTGATTTCGTAAAAAAAAACAAACTCAAATGCCCTTGGTTTTTTTTGCTATTGCAGTGCAGATCACCCCAGATCCACCCTGTCCATGCAATGACCTATTAAGATGTGAGAGGACCCATCTAGCCATTGGGGTATTGGAAAAATGTTTTTAAATCTCTCAATCTGGTTACATAAGGCGCATGCAGTAATGCTTTCTGCTCATCATAGCAATCTTTGGCTGCAGAGCAATCAAGTCAAAGTTTTCTGATGTGGGTCAAAATAACACTCCGATGACCTTGAAGTAGAGGGAAATGTCATTAATATGAAAACTAATAATCTTCTGAAGTGCAACATGTTTAAACCCCATTTATAGGAAATCATTTTTTGTGGTGACCCAACTCTATGAGAGCCAAATTCAGAGACTCAAGAGTTATGAGTGAATGGAAATGGTGTTTCTGTTAGAGCTTGACATAGAGGAATTATCGTGCTATGTTATGTGTCTTACTGAGAGAACATGGTGAGATCAACAACAACGGATTGACAGCGGTGCCAAGAGGATATCTGAGGGCCAATTTGCTGCAGAAAGATCCAGCATCTGAGCAGCTGATCCCTTCAGATAAAAAAGCACAAAGCTCATTTTCAGATGCTTACAAAAAAATATTCAACCAGCCCGGGCATTGTGCTTTTCATATTACCATCTCAAGGTTATTGTGGGAACCGCCGCACTTCAGTTTACAACTTACATGTTTAGTGGCTGAGGTGATCTAAAATCCATGCTTAGTTACAGAGGAAAACAAGACAGATGAAATCCAATGTGTGCAGAGAGGTGTTTACACCCCCACCGCTTCTCTGGGGAGAGAACTGTAATAAGTTGTTTTGCAGATATTGCAGTAAATCACATATATTTCAGTAAACCATTATGTCATAAAACATCTTTTTTTTTCCTGCAGTGAAACATCTATGCATTCAGGCAAAAACCCCTGCAGGTTGCATATTTTCAGGCAATCTCAGTTTCTCTCTGGCATCAAAATAAGTGGAGGTGGAAATAAACTTTGAATCACATTTAAAGGACTCAAGCTTTAACCTTTGCTCTTAGTTTTCAAAAGCTGCTATTTTCTGTGATTTGATGTGTTGTGGAAAGTAACAACTGTAATAGTATCTACTTACCTAAAGCAGCTTCAGTCAAAACAGTTAAAGCTGAAAATACTATAATTTGCAAATCCAGCTGAAATTAAACCGAAGCTCTGTGGACGGATGTGCCATACTGAAGATCGACATTTTGTCAGAGATACAAATCTGTCCGTCGAACTTTGTATAAATTTAAAGACCCCCCCACCCAAAATCTGACCTGGCTTAAAAGGTGGCTGTAAAAGGGTTTAGTTTTCTTGTTCACAAATAACAGAACATTCCTCTCAGTTACAATGGATTTAACTGCAGACAAGTTTTCACAAAGAAAAAAATTACATGAACTTCTCAAACCATTTCTGCAGCATAATCCATTTCTCCACTGTCCATCTGTATGATCAGCATCTTCCAAAACGGTCATTGTTTTGCCAAAATTTGGCTAAATTACTCTCCTCAAAGCTCTTTAAAGCTTTGTTCGTCTGTACTATATGTAGCCATATTTTAGCAAAGCGATGACAACTGGAACATGCCGAGCATACGGAGGAAAAGGACAAGTTGATTGTGTTTGAGAAGTTTTTGTTAAAACTCTCTGTCATGTCTGCTGAGAAAACTTGTTCTCACATTGGAACTGACGTGTTCCAAAAGTCTGGCCAAAATGCACTTCAGCAATGCAATGACTGTTGAGACTTGCTCCACAAACTTGTAGAAAGACAAGGGAGCTATGATGCGGCAAAGTTTCGAGAAGTTTTCATGGACATTTAAACTCCCTGTCAAAATAACACTGACCTTTGTAACAATGCAAATTACTCAACAGCCTGTCTTGGAGCATTATTGAACAGCATGTCAAGTGGTCATTTTTAAAACCTGGCCTTAAATGAACACCATTTCCCATGACCCCAAAGTTACATAAAATGTTTAAGAGGAAAGCATTGGTGGATATTATACATAGATACATAGAGATATCCCATTGGTCGCTTCTGCTCATTGGACCCCAGCCTCCATATTGGTCCTCCTAATGTATGTATGTCGTTCACAGAAGGAGGTAAGATAAGATAATTCTTTATTGATCCCCCCTAGGGGAAATTCGGGTGTTGCAGCAGCACAAGCATACAATCAGGTAGAAGTATAAAGTATACAAAATAAAAAACTATAAGAAACTATATATAAAAAAGTACAAGTGGAACCTAAAGTGGCTTAGTGAAGATAAAGTGATAACATCAAATAACAAAACAGCAGCAAATGAGAATATGAGGTAGATAATGCAGCATAGTCATGTCAGTAAAGCATCAAATGTAAATATTGCAACCTGAGAGATAAGATAACTAATGAATATATATATATATATATATATATATATATATATATATATATATATNAACCTGGCCTTAAATGAACACCATTTCCCATGACCCCAAAGTTACATAAAATGTTTAAGAGGAAAGCATTGGTGGATATTATACATAGATACATAGAGATATCCCATTGGTCGCTTCTGCTCATTGGACCCCAGCCTCCATATTGGTTCTCCTAATGTATGTATGTCTTTCACAGAAGGAGGTAAGATAATTCTTTATTGATCCCCCATAGGGGAAATTCGGGTGTTGCAGCAGCACAAGCATACAATCAGGTAGAAGTATAAAGTATACAAAATAAAAAACTATAAGAAACTATATATAAAAAAGTACAAGTGGAACCTAAAGTGGCTTAGTGAAGATAAAGTGATAACATCAAATAACAAAACAGCAGCCAATGAGAATATGAGGTAGATAATGCAGCATAGTTATGTCAGTAAAGCNAGATAATTCTTTATTGATCCCCCATAGGGGAAATTCGGGTGTTGCAGCAGCACAAGCATACAATCAGGTAGAAGTATAAAGTATACAAAATAAAAAACTATAAGAAACTATATTAAAAAAAAGTACAAGTGGAACCTAATAAAAAAAAGTGAAAGTGGAACCTAAAGTGGCTTAGTGAAGATAAAGTGACAACATCAAATAACAAAACAGCAGCAAATGAGAATATGAGGTAGATAATGCAGCATAGTTAAGTCAGTAAAGCAAGCAAATGTAAATGTAATAAATATTGCAACCTGAGAAATAAGATATGTATATGTATATATAAGAAGAGGTATGTACAACTATAAGAAGAGGTATGTACAAGGTATGTAAACCCAAGTCTAATACAGAACATAGGACAAATACAAGACACGAACAGGACAATAGCAGAATGGAGACTATGGCATAACAGAAACTATAGCATAACAGACTAAACTGAGAACAAAGACAGAGCTATGGCCGACAGGAATGTAACAATAAAACAAAGGCTGAACNCAGCACGTGATGCGACAGTGGCGAGGAAAAACTTCCTTTTAACAGGCAGAAACCTCAGACAGAACCAAGCTGAGAGAGAGAGAGAGAGAGAGAGAGAGAGAGAGAGAGAGAGAGAGAGAGAGAAAATTCGGGTGTTGCAGCAGCACAAGCATACAATCAGGTAGAAGTATAAAGTATACAAAATAAAAAACTATAAGAAACTATTAAAAAAAAAAGTACAAGTGGAACCTAAAGTGGCTTAGTGACGATAAAGTGACAACATCAAATAACAAAAAAGCAGCAAATCAGAATATGAGGTAGATAATGCAGCATAGTTATGTCAGTAAAGTAGCCAATGTAAATATTGCAACCTGAGAGATAAGATAACGACCTAATGAATATATATATATATATATATATATATATATATATATATATATATATATATATATAAGAAGAGGTATGTACAACTGAGTTTGACAGGTCTTTCCACAATTAAAATAATTATAACAAACTAACTTTATGTGTTTATTGTGATATATCAAATTTAACATGGGTCAGAAACCTGGAGCAAGATGGCAGCAGCAGAAACACTTCTCACATATCTGAATGGCATTATGCTGCCCTCGCGCGCGTAACTGGCGCAGCTAGACAGCTAGCTAACAAGTGTTGGAATAAAGAGACAGGGCTTGCTTCTCCTGCACTTTATAGTTCTCTTCACCACCACCACCGTAAAACTGAAACATTACACAGAAAATAAAATGAATCAGTAAAAATCAGTACACACGCACTGAACATAAAAACATGCAATGTACGATAAACATAGACTTGCTAACAGAAAACTTAACCTAACGTGAAATGAAAAAGTAATTTGATCAATTAAACACACATCTAAATTACAGGCAATGACGTCCGAGGCAGAAGCGTGCCACAAGAAAAAACATTAGCAGGCCGTTGCGTGTCGCTCATAGACAGTATAGGTGTCGCTGAGCAATTTAGCACTAACGTAAGCTAGCTCACATGGACCGTGGTAGCACCAAAGATGGGCTGGAACAATACCGGTAAGAGCGCTCACTCTGATGCGATCTCAGGAATCCGAACAAAATACAGAGCGCTCACTCAGGCGCAAATCCCAAAACCAAAACATAAAATAGCCTGCACACTTATACACTTTAAATTCACTTTAAAAATTAACTGTATGACTTTATCCTTAACTTTAAAGACAGCACAGGCATCTACAACATATATCTATGGATATCAGATATGGACCAAACCAAGTGATGTACAATTTCATGGGAGTAGTCTTTTTTTTTTTTTTTGGATTTTTGCAAAATGCATCATTACTTTACTTTGACTTTACTTTGTTTACAAAGGTTTCAACTTGTAAAGCGAAGTCGTGGATGGTTGATTGTCGTAGAATATGGAAATGTAAACCCCAGGAACGCATTTCTTTTTGCCAGAAAAAGGCTGATGAAAGAAATGCTGAACACGCACTGAGTTACAGAAAGCAGTGGAACAAAGGCTAGCCCCGTTCGAGCTACCCACAGCTACAACTTTTTTTTACAGCCGCAAATCTTTCAAGCCCACAGATGGTGTGTGTTTTACACTCAAAAGACAAATTCGAAAGACAAAATCTCCTATAAGGCTGCGAGCTTTCATGCTCAGATATATTCTCTAACATTAGTGTGTGTACTGGGCCCATAAATATGTTTACACTGGCAGTGAGAGACCTGCAGTGCATAATGTGTAGTTTCCCCTCTCCAGCTTCCATCTTTGAAGTGCTGTGCTTCATCTCCGACGCCCCCTTGAGAATAGGGTTTGAAAAGTGATGAAAAAGAACGGGAAAAACAAACAGGGTTGTGCTAAACGTTTGTATGATGAGCGCCTCTGCTGCCATGTATATGCTCTCTATATGAGAAAGCACAATGGCTTCCACCATAAGCTTTGTAGAGCTGGATATCCATGAGAAACTGGGATGCCTTGACCACACAGGACCCCTGTTGGTGAGGCCAGATGATACTGATTTACCAATGCCCTTTGATCTCACACACACACACACACACGCACACACACACACACACACAGAGGATATGGCTGAGCATCCCACTTTATCTCACATCGCTTTCAACAGCGCCTGCTCCGCCATGCATCCGCCATACTATCCATCTCCCTTCGTCTTAACCAGTGGCAGCATTGGGCTGTCTGCAGGATGAGCACAGAGGCTCAATGGAATAAAACTGTGAATTTGTATGTGGCTGAGTGGGTGTGTTTGGCTACATTCATACCGCAGACCTTCATGCTCAGTTCTGAATCGCTGCTTGTATCTGATGTTCTTGGATCACTGTTCCAGTCTATTCTCGGATGCATCTGATACCAATATGAACTGACAGCAATGTGGAGAAGATGACATACGGAAGATGTCATATGTATAAATATTTTTGTACTTATACATCTCCTGTTTGTTTGTTACCTTCAGCCTTTGACTAAACTGAGACATCCCCCAGATACTAATCAAGGCAGGTGTTGTTGCATATGCATATATGACTTTTCCTTAAGTGAGTGATTAAAAGTTTACTTCATCATCCTAGATTCATATTTAAATACAAGCTACATGAAGGCAGAAAATTATTCATTTAAAACAAATTTTATGCAGGTCAGAGCTGCTCATTATTTTTAGTATTCATTTTTCTACATAAAAAAAACCTGAGGATTTATTGATACATTTATATTGATTATGAAAAAATGTGTGAAAATCTGATTATAAAAATATCAATATTTTGCACAGCATTTGCATTTTCACTCCATTTTTATTACTTGAAGATTTTCTGAGCTGTGGTTGTGGCAGGCAAACCTCAGTGAAGTGCATGGATCAGTGTTTTTTTGCAGCAAAGAAGACAATAAAGCTTGGATGTAAAATCCAGGTGAAATGTGTTTATAAATGAAAATGCACTGTTTAAAAAAATGCAGATTTTTGTGAGAAAATTGGTGCAAACCAAAAAGCCTTCAGTATAATGCAGCCCTAGTGCAGCGTTACTGTTTTCACCCCAGAAAGAAATCATTAGATCAGTGTCACCTCTGAGAGAAAAATAATTAAATTGAGGACACTTTTCACTGTCGTGTGAATGCAGTCTTTTTTTCTTCTTTTTTTTTTGTCATGCCAGTATGCAAAGGCATTCTGTGTGGTGCACATATTTCAGTAACAGAATATCACAGCCTTTGCCTTTACGCCCGATGAAGTCCAAGCACAGAAATGTAGGGCATGTAGGTCGTAACCCTTTGACAAGCTGAGTTAGTGCACATCAAACCGGCTGTGCTTTGACACAGTTATTGAGAAAATATGAGGCGACAGCCCCTCCCCTATCTTTTGAAGTGTCCAAATTATGAGGGTGGAAAAAAGCCCTCCCAGGCCTGGTCTGATAAAGCAAGATTGAAACCTTATCGATTTGGGGTTATTCGAAAGCGGATATAAAATATCCTGAGCGGAGAGGACTCGGGGAATGCTGAGCGCAGTGGCTGGGAAGCTGGATTCCTTCCTACTCTTGTCACAGCGTCCTTCTGTGCCCTGGGCCTCCTATTGCCACGCGCTGTGGTGCCGGCAGTTAGTGCGACAGCTGGTCTCCATGCTTGCCTCCATTCTCTGTCCCAGAACACCCAGCTACTATGGTCTCTCGTCAAGTCCTGTGAGCCAATCCGGGCTTTCATCTCCTGACAGCTGACAGCTGATGCGCCTCTACAGATGCTACTTTAAATCATTCATATAGCTTTCTGCTGCTGAAGATGCATCCTGCTTCGTGGGAAGCACTGACATGTCTTTTCCGGCGCTCATTTTTTTTTTTTTTGCATCAGTGGCAGAGTTTGTGGATTGGACCATACCTAGTTCATTAGTCAGACAGTGGGGGTATTTTCAGAGGGGTGCTGCTGCTTCCATCAGCTGTAATGCAGATATGACACAGCGCTCATAAGCCTGATGAAGCCTTGGCTCATAGCAATAGGCTGAGAGGCTCAGGGCGACTGCCTACTGCACAGTCACGGGGCTTTGGTAGTTCCCACTTGATTAAGCCCGACTCAATGCGCCTGGCTCTCGCTTTAATTTAAAAACTGCGAGGGGAGAAAAAAAAATGTAATGAGAAAGTCAAATTCACCGATATGATGTAATTGACTTTGCTGAACATCTAGGAATCCGAAGGAGTTTGATTAGTGGAACCTAATCATAGTTTAATTAGTGGACTTAGACTAGATACAGCTTCCACACAGGACCCTATGGAACGGCGGATCAAGAAGGCGGCGACGGAGTGATTGAGACGTCATTTGTGTTAACATCTCCTCCTGCCGCAGCTCTCTATCTCTTCTGGCCTGATTTGATCTACTTTCCATTCACAGATTTTTTATTCACAATCACACACTCCTCCTTGATTGCAAGCTGCTCTGCTAATAGAGTACATTGTATCTCAAGCTGCCGCTGACAGCCAAAGAAGGCTCTCAGCCTTATACTTATCTTGTCAGGATTTTCTTTCCCGCTCCGTCTTTACCTCATGTTTGTTACACCAGCCCGCCTTTCAAGGTACACTGCAAGGCTTTCTGCAGCGCCATCTGGCCATTTCTATTCTGTCTGTTTTCATATCCTCTTATCTAACTGCTGATTCAAATGTTACACTTTTCTGTACACCGATTCTACTCTGAAGTGGACATTATTCACTTGTAGCATTTCATCGTTCATAAAAATCATGGTTTATTTTGTCTTGTCTTGTTTTGGCGATCATTTCCTTTTGAAATCACCCTCTCAGCAAGTGAGTGTACAGACAGCGTGTAAACAACAACAGCAACATTATTTTTAATTTCATTTGGAGACAAAGCAGAAAGTGAGCCTAAATGTTCACCTGTCAGTCAGCAAACTGGGGTGTTTGTTCACAACAGATAGTTTTGGGAATAATTTTACCATCAACCTTATTATTGTCACAATGAGCTTGCCGACCTTTAACCTTGTTTGGAACTGCCTGGTCAGTCCAGGACATGTCTGCATGTTTATTAGCAATATACAAGTTAACCAGTCGTACCTAAACCTGCCCCTCCCTCTTCCTACATGGATGAGTTTTTCAGATTAGAATATTGGCGTCAGTCTGAATCGTTTGGTTTTCAAATCTGGTTTAAAATCAATCTGGAGTTGTCAAACCTGCAAAAGTAGAGGATTATTGACAGTTAGCTGGATTATGACCAAGACATTTTAGAGTGAACTTCAATTTACATTAACTAAATTCAAAAGTAAATGGCTCACTTATTTGGATTTATAATAAAACAGTGTTGATGTAAATATAAATGTATCTATTTTCTACTTCACAAACTACTTCCTGTACTGGCATCGATTGTTGGCATTAGACATCAATTATGAGGTGCACCATCCTGGACCTAATTCCTGGGCTGTTTCCTTAGACATCAACAATGAACTTGGTGAACATAATGATAGAGTGATAGGCAAAGCAGTGAAAATTAGACCCAGGTTGCATGAAACTATAATTTCCCAATGAGTAAATGATTTGAGGGTTGTTTTAACCTCCTTTATTTTTGCTATTGCTTATCTGATGCAGTGGAAAAATCCAGAAAATATATATGTATTTTTGCCTTTATTACATGATTATCAGATAAGATCAACGGGCAATATGGGGAAAGGGAGGAGGAAATGACCCGTGATAAAGGTCCGTGGCTGGATTCATGCCCAGGGTTTTGCTGTTACATGGTTATAAAGAGTTCGTGCCTGAGACCACTGGGCCACCACAACTCCCCCTTTGTGTGACATTTCACTTGACTTGCGCTAATGTTATTTTCCACAGGCAGGGAATTTAAAAGGTCTGCAACAGCAAACTCTGCTTTGGATGTTTTGAAGACATTTCTATTTTTCCCAGTGAAATCCGCTAATTTATATTTGCTCCGTGTGCCATTTTGCTCAAGCTGACACTCCACAACATGACTCTGTTAATCTACATCATGACTCGAATAGATTCTTGTTTGTGATTGCACACATGCTACTGATTCCGAGCCCAGCGTGAACAAGGTTATTGATTCGGAAACCAGCTATGGTCGCCCCTCAAAAAACGCACTAATTGCTATTTATTCCCTTTCTTTCAACGTGGTGTAATCGTTACAAGATCCGGCAGACTGCTTTAAACTTGGCACGTCGGACTGAGGGTGGAGAATATGTTAAGAGGGATACTTTGATGAAAAACAACTTCAAACAAACACAGCCCGCTCCTATTCCCATCTCAAACAACAGACCACCTGTGTCTGCTTGAGGAAGAGGAGAAATACGGCGGCGGCGGAGAGGAAATGAATCTCCCAGTGATCGGAGAGCGCCGGTGTGTTTGTAGTTCTCTCTGCTGAATTTGCGCAAGCCCAACAAGTATGTCCCACATACACAGGGCAACAATCACTTATCCGCACGCTTCTAACAAGACATCATAAATCTCAAACCCTGGAGATGCCTCACAAGACAACACCCCAATAGAGTGGCATCCTCCCTGGCGCTCCCTCCTCCCCTCACATTAATCTACCCGTGTGCACCCTGGGTCATCCATTAACCGTCCCAGTTTCTGTCTACCCCATTTACTGAAAAACCACGCTGGCAGCCCTTCTCAGGCAGTCAACATCAAGCTCTCGAAAAACACAAGCATGCAGTTCAAGGTCCCATCAGCGGAGGGACCACCAGAGACGCCAGCGCAGGGTGTGTAATCGAGGATGGGAACGAACCTTCGAGTGATTAATCCACAGGCACCCCGCTTCTTCCAGATGGCATTTCAACAGGGGACGTGCATTAAAGTCTATGAACCTCGCTGTTACTGCCGCTGGTCTGTCGCAGCTTCCCCCTGCTACAGTGTGAGCGCCCTTCTGGATCCGTTCACCCCTTGCCCCCATGATGTCACCACCACCCACTCTATCCATACAGAGCCATGCTTCTGCACATATGAAGGAGGTATTGGCATTTAAATCAAGCTGAAGGATTAGCCAGAGCAGACAGCTGCTACTTAAGATAGACTCTTATATCCATAAAAACTAGACATGTATTGCAGACCGCCAGTGTTCAGTGTTTGAGCTGAAATCTACACCTCTGAGAAATGCTGCCTCTGGATTCCCTGCCGTGTGTCACGCTCCACATGCGACACATTCTCCTTCCACACACATATGAAGGGATGAATGATACGCCCAGATGGAAGGTTTAATAACGAAATGCAGTATTCATATACATACAGTACATGACCCAATATTCAAGCTCTGTGACTGCCAGCGAGCTGACTGACATTTGTCATGGGTGTGTCTACATTGAACCCGATCATCGACGCTTTACATGTTGTGAAGAAATTGCTTTCCATCCAGCTGACATTACAGACAGCTTATCAGGTGCATACTTCACATAGCGTTGGCAGAAGTGGCAGGATGACTCTATAAATCAGCGCTCACACGCAGTTAAGCAGAAAAACCTCCCCATAACTTGTCTTAGTGACAAAGTATGATTATTGTTGGAAGGCAAACCATCTGGACAGCAGAGGACATGTCCAAGAAATCACACTCGTATAGTAGAAGCGACAACAGCAAATCAATGCTTTCAGATAAACACAACTACATTTTTATCAACCTAATAAAAAAATATTTTTAATGAACATATCTGAGTATGTATTTGATTTGTTTTCCCTACAATCTCCTCTTGAAGTCGCTAAAGCATGATTACTGTCTATTTGGGGAAATAATAAACAGTTGGCTCAAGTCGTAATCCTTAAGATTTTTAATCATATCAAACTCAGTTTGTAATACTGATGGCAGGCATTTATGTTGCTATAGCCATTTCCATTAATTAGTCACCCCCCTTTATTTAGTCGTTTGCATTGTTAGTGACGTCTTGGTGAGTCTGTGATTCCCACAATGGATTTGAATGGTGTGCAAGAGATTTACAGAAAATGAAACATGCATGTAGTGGATGAAATGCGTAATGACAGAATGACATCACATGTGTATATGTCATGTAATGATGTAATCTGGAAGTGGAACAGCCAGCCTTTGGAAGAGGAGAGTGTTTGTACATCTAAGGTGATTTATAAGGAGGGCATCAAATTTTCATCATGGCTGAACAACTAGGGAAAATCATGAGTTCATCATCTGTAATATTTCTGACAAGGCTCAAGCCACAGTGATTGATAA
Source organism: Centropyge bicolor (assembly GCA_037975185.1). NCBI lineage: Eukaryota > Metazoa > Chordata > Actinopteri > Pomacanthidae > Centropyge > Centropyge bicolor. The sequence goes on along the minus strand of JBBMOC010000012.1, from coordinate 727,836 downwards.
ATGTGTTTTATCAAATGGAACTCTGGGGCTTGTATTACTAAGGCGGGACCACAGATGTCAACAAATCAACTAAAATGGAAATCTTAATGATTTTCTCTCAATTTCTCCTTAACCTAAATGACTGAAAACACAGACTTAAATAAAGCCTTAACCCTTTCTCTAACGTTAACCAAAGTGCTTTTGATGCCTTAACCTAACCTCATGTGGGATTTAGGAGGCCATCTGGTGTCTGGTATTAAAGCCAGGCATTGAACACATACTTATGCATGCAGTACAAGAACACACAAGTTCTTTGACTTCACCAACACAATCCAGATGCAATTACATTTCTCTAAAAACCCATTTTTCAAAACAAATTGGTAGTATGTGAAAGTCATTTCTGGAAGACAGTGTTTTAGTCATCCTGGCTTCGGGACCAGTCCAGACCTGGCGCCATCACATGCGAACATCACACAGGGATAATTCATCTTTTTCTTCGGGTTACCACTCTTCCAGTAATGCCCATAAGGATCCTTCCTGATAGAGTCAAAATGAAGTGTGTGGCTGCCCAGAATCCTTTTGTTGACTCAGAGGGCGAATCCAACAGTCTCAGTTGTTGATGTTATTGTGTGGCTTTGGGAGAAAACACAGGTGTGACAAAGGAGCTGATCCTAACATCAGGGGAGAGAAAAACAGCACATCTGTTGCGGGTCACAGTGTTGTCAAGCAGACAGACCATATGGGCTGTTTCCTCTCAGCACCAGCCATATCTCAGCGCCACTAATCTGACAGGAGTGACACCTCCGGAGAGGCTGTGAGCTATGTTTTAATGAACATTGTACGTTATTAAACTCATTATGTCTAGACTCTCCTTGCCTGTACGTCTCCTCCAGCCTGCTCCTCCATTGTTTCTCTCGCTCGCCTTGCATGCACATGGGTGAACATGCGTACACGCACATGTGTCTTTAACCTTAAGATAACAACATGCACGACATGTTCTGTTCTCAGCAGCACTGCGTTACACTGGCTTCTCGCTGATTGGATGATGTTGGGCCATAGCCTAGCCTGGTTTTCCTGCACCTTTAGGCACCAAATGCAAATGTTGGTATTTCCTAAAGAAGGCTCTGAATGGAAGCGATGCTAAGCACATTAGTATTCACAAGTCGTTGCACGCAAATGCTTATTTCATATCCTGTACACATGTCATGTCAACCCTGACTGCTTTATTATTGCATAAATCATCTGATTGGTGTCATTAGCCCCTTGAGATGTATCTATACATTAGAGAATCTAAGGGAGAAATAATTACCCCTGTGGATTGGTCGATTTTGGCTCCGTTTGCTGCCATGTATGGATTTTCAAGTGGAACCTTGTTGTAATTATCTTTGCAAATTAAAAGACATTAGCAGGCGTCTTGGTAGTTGTGCAGGGGCATATAACTTCATTAGCCCAAAAGAGGGAATCAGCACTACCAAAGATGTAATTTGCGGTGATGGATATTTCAGGAGTCATTTCAGTCGGACCCACCTCTTTTTGGACGTGCGCTGCCTGGCAAAATCAGACAGCGCTCTGCGTCTGAAGAGGAGAGAGAGGTCTGACATGACACAAGACAGGGAAACAAACAGGGAAAATGAGGAATAAAGAAGGAATTCATGGTGCAGCTGGATGGACTCGCTTTCAACCGATTATGCTGATGTACTCGGTTCTATAAAGTCCGGGCATTTTGGCCATAAAATGAAGCTCTTACCCTGATTGTTTACATAAATCTGGATAAGGCTCATGACATGACACACTGGGTGAAAATTAAACCCAGCAACAGCCACCACCTCAAGTTCAAACTACACTGCTTGCTTTGAAAAACAAACAAAAAAAGTGATCAGTTTCTATTTTTGAAGTTACATATTAATTAATGCGCTGATTTGAAAGATAATAGTTTCATCATATCGTGATCACACATCAAGTAGATAACACTCAGAGGATTTTTGCTCTGTTATATAGATTTTTAAACATTATTTTTTACATGAAATTCTATAGTAATACTCATTTTTTCTGATCAAATTAGAGATAGAAAAAGAGACTGAACTGGTGTTACATCAATGATTTACTGATTTTTTTTTAAAAAGCAATTCGAGTTGAGTCATAGGTCTACATGAGCTTTGATAATAGGGATCATAATTTAATTGAATTTACTTACCTTTTCGCCTGCTTTGGCCTCATAGCCGGTGAGTAAGACCTGCAGCTCCTGGCTTTTCAAGCAGCTCCTCGGTGCTGCTGGGACTCCGGCAGCTTCCTCTCAGACCTGCAGTTGGGTAATCAAAAGGAATCCTTGAAATTCCTGAACCGATCACACAAAAGCTCCTGGCGCACAGCTTTAAGGCATGAAAATACAGATCTCTGATTTCACTGTCCTCTTCCTACCTTGTTCTCTTGTTAGCCGTGAGACTTTCAGAACAAATTCAACCATAACAGAACAAACAAGCCTATATACTACATTATTAAAAATAAGGCAATATAGAGACTAATCTGCTTGTTTGCATTTAAATTACTATCTAGAGACTACTCCGATGTAAAAGGCTTTTTGGTAGAATATTATTCTGTCTGCCTGTGCCAGTTTTTTTTTTTTTTTTTTTTTATTGTGTGAGTTCTTCATTATCTGATTCATTTCTTCTATCTCAAAGTGGAGAGGATTAAGCCGGTCGTTGCCTTCGGCTCCATAACCAAGAAGTGCTTGAAAGTTAAAGGCGGACAAATGTAAGGTAGCACAGCAGAAAGTCGTCTATTTTAAGCTTTGAGTTGTTCAGGTTTCGAGTGGCGCATTTGTTAGTTGTGATATTGCTGCTGTTGAAAGCCTGTGTGAGCTTCGCCGACTGCCCATTAGATAGAGCTGATACAAGTCAGAAACAGTTGCGGTGGTGTTCCTCTGTGTTGGGCATAAAGATATTGATTAACAGCCCAGATGAAGGTGCTGTGTACCTGGATATTCATTATTGATACTTTATTTTTGCAGTGGCTGTAAAGGTGATTTATAACCGAGCAGCAACACAAACGCCGACGTTAAAGATCTGGATCCTGCGTCGTTTAGATCCACTTCCACTCCCTTTAAGGTCGCGGCTTTCAACGCTGCTATTTTCTCATTTGCATTTACATGAGTTTGATCACTAGTCACTGTAAATTAAGAGGAATTACATGCAGTGAAATCCATGAACAGCAATGTAAATGTATGAAATAGGTTCCAGTTTTCTGTCATCAGCTATATGTCCTTAACCTTTTTGGCTTGTGAACCTTCGATTTGAACTGATGTAATCTAGTTTTCTGCAGCGATAGCACCTCCTTCATAGGTGCATGAATAATTATTTGTTAAATTTGCCGGCAGTTAACAAGCCGAGAGGCCGACGTTATTAGCAATTGCTTTATCCCATTGATTCAATCATTCCCCACAGCGTTGCTTTAGAGCATTACTCCATATGTTACTCTGTGTTGTGATTCACATTGTATGGACTGGAAGTTAACCAAGCTTTTAAACTTGAACACGATGGGTCCCTCCCACATACTGATTACTCAGTGCTACATGCATGCGAGAAAACATCTTTTTTATCTTTCACGGCATGGATGATTATGAGGCGCTCCATGGCACAAAATGGACAAAACATACAAGAGTGAATAGTTTGTGCGAGGCAGGGCGCAGAATGAAAAGCAGCACAAAGTGGCTGATAAGGATGCCACAGACAACATCTGAATTTAAATAATCCCAATAGTGCAACAAAATCCTGTATGCCTCGTACATGCAAACCAACCACCTCCCTGTGACTTTCGTGCAGTGCAAGAACATATCGTGTCATGGACATGGAAAACATGTTGCCAGTGAACATCACCTGTGTAGCAATTACCTCCAAAATGTAGCTGGCAACATCAGTTTGTGCTTGAACATACCTAGGAGACAAGATGCTATTAGTAAGTTATTACCGGTTCAAGCACACAATAATTACTCATTTATTTTTTATCTGAATTTTTTTTTTGTGCCTGAAAAGGAAAAATTATTCAGTAATTCAAAAGGGGAAAAAAAAGCAAAGAAAAGAAGGAAGTCTAAAAAAAACCTGAACACAATGTCTGGTAGAATTATGTTCTTTCTGCTGTTCACTCCTTATGGGATTCTGACCCACAGGTTGAAAACCACTGTTCTGTGAGGCAGCCTTCATCCTTTCATCTATTTTGCCTATCAAGCACCGAATAAAGGGCTCTCTCTCTGAATATTTCACCAAAATGCAGATAAACACAATTCTGCTCCCAGGTTCAAACCATAATAATCATATTGGGTTGGTGCTATTCTAACGCGTTCTAGTTTATTGCCATCATAAAAAGACAGGCTGAAAATATTGTTCCTGGGAAGAAGAAAAAAAGGAATAGCTGGAGCAATAAAAAGACAGAGACAGAGCTGCAGAAGGTGAAGGGGCTGTTTCTTTAGATGGACAAAGAAGGAGAGAAAGTGTGCGGCGGTAAGAGAGCAAAATGCTTCATAGCCTCGGGGGTGTGCGCTGCTGAGAGAGACAGGCTAATGGAGGGTCCCTGTGAGGAGTGTTGACAGTCTATTTGCTTCAACCCAGTCAGCAGCTCTCCATATGACCCACTGGATGTAGGTGTACTGTAAAATCAGAACAAGGGGGTGTGTTGTACTTGCAAAGGAATACCTCCTAATTAAAGGTAAATATACATATTTAATGAGACTGAAGTGGTGTCATCTTCACCTCCTGTAGGGCTGTCTGCATAATGTCTGTACTGCACTAATTATGAGCCGCTGCACAGCAGGACAACAATAGAAGGGCTCTAGACATATTTTTATGCTGATTTTGAAGTATCACATTAGAGGTTGATGGAAATGGCAGGATTTGAAAAAAAAAATTGCAGAAAGGTTTTTACCCCAAACAAAAAAAAATAGTTCATGCGCTTAATGTGAGGTGGAAACATGACACAGTGAACATTTAACTCACATGACTGAGAAAAGAAAAACAAGAAGAAGCTGTTTCCGTCTTTTTAAATTCCTGTAGTCCTCCATTTTTCACTCGTAGGCGGCCAAGGTGACTGGTTGGGGTTTCTTCTTCTTCCATCTGTGGGCAGTTGGCAAACAACTGGTTCTGTTTCTGGTTCGTGACCTCTACTTCTTCTGCTCTGTTTATTACTTTATTTTGTAGCCATGTGTAATGTGGCCTATAACATCATCTTCCAATGATACTATGCTTTTGCGTAGCTTTGTTTATTTGCTCCAAACCAGTGTATGCAAATGTGTCTAATTCACATTTTTTTTCTTTATTTATTTCTTTTTGTTGTTGCTGCTGCTGCATTTCAAACGGTTTACCTTTACTTTAATTTAGCTTGACAATTAGATGGAAACACAGCTCAGGAAAGAATGTGTAATTTTCTCCAAGTAAGCGAGTGGCAAATATTTGGTCCCTGCCTTTAGCAAGAATACTTCTGGTAGTGAGGTTTCATAAACAGTTTGAGTTTATTCCCCAGTGCAAAGCTCTCAGCTTTGACATAAGCCATTACTGTTTGAAGTATTTAAAATGTGAGACACATACTGGAGCAGGAACCTTGGAATTTGGACAGAATATAAAGGCCAAAATTCACAACATGACCAGTGCAGAAACAGAAGATTCAAGTTTTGGACATATGCATCCATAATGCATGAAAATGAAAAAAAAAAAAAAAGTGAAAATTTTAAAATAGATTTCCTAATATTTGAAAGTAGCAAAATGAACATCTCCCTATAAAACACACATCAGAGATATGCTTGGCTACATCTTAGTAAAAGTGAAAGTTTAGTGGCCGCCTGACAGGTACACAGCCCCCGACCAACCCATGAGAAATAATGCAACATATTTGGCAGTTGCTTCCACGGAACCCAAAAGCATTTTGTCCTCCCAAGGCGGACCTGCCTCGGGAGTAAGTGTGCACAGCAAGATAGCGACTGCAGTTCCTTTAAGGCCCCTGTAGCTATATTTTTAAGAAGAGCTTTTCTATTTTGAGCAAAACCACTACTGAGCTAGGCTGCATGCTAGTCAGAGCTGGATGTCAGAAAATACCCAGCTGCAGCACTTTGACTGTTTTCCTCGCCACTTCGCTGCTCAACAGAAAACATTTTTTTTAAGAAACCGATGGAGAGAGTGAAAACAAACCAAGAAAGCCTCCAGATCTCTCCTTATAAAACAAATACTGAGGAGAATTTATCTGAAATTAAAGGAGAGCTGGGCAGTAATCTCTCTCCTCTCAGCTATGTGACACCTTGTCAGCTCTTTTCGAAGGATTGTATTGGTTATTCTCGGGTGCACTTATTTAAAATCACTTCAACCTTTAGAACTTGATCTATGCTTATGGTGACATTGGAAATGAGTCGTTTCTGATTGGCTGGCGCGCCTCTGTTGGAGTTGTATTACAGGACACCTTCTGTTCGGCAGTTTCACCATTGAGATCAGTGGGCAAGGTGTATGCAGGTCACCATGGCAACAGCGCATCAGCATTGTGCAACACCACCGGGTAACTCGCTAATGTGACAATAGGTTAAATTACTGCAAATACATTTTGAAGAACGGAAGACAAGGCCACGCTAAGAAAAATGATCCACTGATGGATTTTAGTTCAGGTTCGTTTCATGTTCGAAATGGGTTCATACAAACAAAAGCGGGAATTCATCTGGACTGACAGGTAATTCATCCTCCCTCATAAGGGTGACACGGGGGGAAAATCAAATTTTAGTGACTGACAGCGACTCATGCTGCACCTTACTCCTCCTTATGTGTTTATTTATCTCCTTTGGTGGCACAAAGAAGTGAAGAAAAAGATTATGAGCATTATTAGCTGAGACTGCGACTTCACCTTAGACGTCATGAATAAAACAGACCGAAGCAGGAGGAACAAGAGTCATCTTGTGCCATAATAATACAGGGGGTCATTTGTCCATACCCTTTAGAGCCCTCTACAATGAATCACAGAAGCGTTTTCTGATTTGGCGGGTTGCTCATTTGTCTGCTCCATTCGTGCTGTTCCTGTGGCATTTGCTCAGGTACAAGGTTGAAATTCGTTGGATCTTGCTCTTGTGCAGATGTTTCAGTCGAGTGATAAAAATACAATAAGGGATACACATAATTTAAAAAAAAGTATAAAAGTACAAAGAGTACAATAGGCTCCACTGGTGTGTGTAGAATTGTCTGTTAAATGCAATTGTAGAACTGGAGGCAGGTGTGCATGTGTGCTTCCGGCTTCTTCTGATGCTGTCTGCTTGGTGGCATCTGGAGCTTCTCCACCGACACAGAGAGTGTCTGGGGTGATGTGAGTCTCCTGTGGGTGAACGTGGTGTCCATGCACAGGAGCTGTGTTCCTATGATCCTCTCTGCAGTTTTTGATCGTCCTCTGTCGGGCCTTCCTCTCCCTCAGTGTCCTGTTTCCACACCACATACTGATACCTCTCCAGTCCCTGGTGTATGTGGTCGGCGTGTTTTCCCTCGTTCACTTGTCAGGTCATCTGTATTTGTTACATGTGTCCCTCGTCAGTATAACCGATTTCTTTTCCCTGTCGCATCCCAGTTGCCTCAGCCTGCTTCCTCAGTTTCACATGTCTGGAATCAGTTTTATGTTATCAAAGCTCTTATCAAATGCCGTCCTCTTTTATGAATTAACTAAACATGAATATAAAACCAAACATAAGAGTATGACCTGAACAGAAATGGACCCAGCACTCATCCTACCAGGGGATCCGGATCACTTCTTATTTGTCCAGCTGTTGCTGTTTTCCAGCACTGATGATCTTAGACAGACCATGCAGGCCACTCTGGATCCCCCCAGCAGCTCCCATGTTGCCTCCTGGACTGCTAACAGCCAATCAGACAGTCTCTGCATTGCTCACCTCCTGGTTGTCCATTGGTTGAACGAAAGCTCAGGAGAGTTAACCTAGCCAGGCAAGGCAGCCAGGTGTTGAAGTCGCTGTACGACTCGCCCCCACCTGCCTGGCTTCCTCCTCAGGCAGGGTCTGGTGCAGCTGTCTTCCTTCACCATGTCATATGTGCAGTAGCAGTGATCACATAAAAAACGTAGTTCCAGTATCCAAACATACAAAACTACGTTTAAAATAATAATCAGAGATAGTGCCATGACATCACACAATGGGAAGTGCCATCTTCGGGACTGTCGTTGTGATCATTATAATAAATGTGGTTTAGGTTGGAGAAAGATTGTGCTCATGCTGAAAAACACCCAGCACTGACTGTCAGTTGGGAACAATCAAGCGTTTCTTGTCTGTCCGATATTTTGTTATTTTGTTGAGCCATCCTTTCACCCCACCCTGCTCCCCACACAGACTTCGTTGCTCTTTAGCAGCACCACCTGACTTCCTCCTTTTGCTCACAATCACTACACTGGAAAAAAGGCCCCTCCAAAAATAAGTAATAAAAAAAAAAGAAAAAAAGAGAGAGATATTTTTGCTTGTAATAAGTGAAAAAATTCTGCCAATGGAATAAGTGAAAGTGATAAGATTTCTTGAAATAAGACAATATGTTAAGCCTTACAAGATCTTGAAATGAGCTGGAAAAACTCACTCTTAGCTATATTTTAGTTGTATTTTGAAGTTTCAAGTTAAGTCTGTTAAAAGCTTGTTTCATCTGAGATATGACGTGTGATGAGATATTTTGACTAGAAATTAGAAAAATATACTTGGTAAGATTTTGAGTTTTTGCAGTGTACATCCTCTTGAAGACTTTGACACTTGAAGGTGAGTATATAGTTTTAGGCGACTTGCTGAAATGACCGACGCTGTTGTTCTTGGGATAACAGTTATTTTGTGGTCACTACATTTCACTGAGAAACAGCTAAAAGACACAACACATCTCCGTTTGAACTGCTTTACACTTTTGTGACGTCCAAAAGGATCCTGGCTCTCACGCTGCTGCTGCGCACATGCGTTGCCACGGTTACCAAACACTCTCTCTCTCATATTTACATAGATCTTTAAATCACTTCGGAGTTCGCCTCCCTCACAGTTCACAATCAGCAGATGAATTGTTGGAGTGCTTTTTCTTTTTCGCACCATAAATCAATCACACCGGCATCCGCTTGAAAGCATACCGAGACCCACCTTTCCAGCTCGTCTCGGTCCAGTCGTCTGCACTAGTGTTCATTAGTGTTCAATTTACGGCTTTCCCAGCAGCACAAACAGGCAGCCGGCATCAGAGATCATTTCAAACCACACAAACACCAAACAGCTCAGGTGTGAAAGCATCCTATGGCTCGTCTGTGATAATTGACCGTGATATAAGTGTGAAAATATTCCAGCTCTGCTTTACATCTCAGGCCACAGTTGTTTATCATCACAGCGTCTTTTTGTTGGAGGAACACAAGAGACCAAACATAATGAAGAAATGTAAATATTAATAAGAGTAAAAACAGAAGTCGTGACACGCTTGAGACGAGTTCTTTCAAATGCTGTGATCTCTCAAGAGGTCGCCAGATCAATCTTAAAGATTAACAAGGCAGGAAATTTAAAACAGTCCTGCTGCACAAATTCTTGTTTCTCTAGTCATTTGTTATAATGAAATTCTAGACTTTTTACCCTCAAAGGCTACGCAGATGAAACACTCTGAGATGAGAACACCACTCTCTGCTCACAAAGACGACCCGCGATCAGGGGTCGTGAGTCGACGGGTGGAGGACGGAGGTACGCTGAAATGAACACCCGCTCTGCTAATTCAAGCCACATTTGTTTCCTGGAGTTACGATTCGAGTAAAGGCAATATTAAAACGGGCCATTTTTAGCATACAGTTCTGTGTGATCTCCTCTGGTGAAGAAACGAAAGACGGAGACAGAGATAGAACAGTGTGTGGCGGTGCTAAGCCAGATTCAGTTTTCACAGCCGGCTCGGGCAAACACAGCCAAACCAGCCTGCCCTCTGCCAGCCTTTTGTACTCCTTTTAACTATCACCATTAATGACACCAACTGGGAAGGCAATGTTTAGGCCACCCTTCCAAAATTCATCCCATTAAAGAATACTGAATGCCTTTTTAAATTAAAATCAGATAACTAATTCGTAGTATTAAGCTCCAGTTGGGTTTTTAAGATTCCTCCTTTCAGATCATTAACTTCTCAACCCATGCTGCTCCTTTTTTTTTTTTTTTTATTGATGGCTCTGGTCACACTCCACACTGCTGGTACTGGGATCTATCCTATCCACATATGATAAGATTATCCAAATTAGGAAACCATCTGGTGCTCAGTGCTGTGTTGTTGACCATTCAAGAATACAAATGAATAAGAAATAGAGAGAGAGAGAGAGAAAAAAAATGCAATTTACATCGTACTTGGCTAAAAATATCATTAGCCGAATTATAGGAAAAGATTAAATGTTTTCTACCTAAAGTCTGGCCGATGCATTATGTGTTTGACATTAAAGTGGTGCTCCGGGAGCCCAAACCCAATCAATCTCAGCAAGGCAGTTAGAGAGAGTCCCAGGTGACCGGCGCTGTCAGTAATGAGATATAATATGTGCAGCCCTGGGAGACTTCCATTCACATGAAGCCTGGGGAGACAAGAGTTGTGATGGCATTTGAAATCTAATTGGAAACACTTTTGTAGGGAATGAAGGGGGACAGTAGGCACTCCTGCCGTGTGTGCGCGCGGCACAATGAAGCACAACAACGCTATTTAAAGCATTCAGTGTTTCAAATATAAGGCACCACTGAAGCAGAAATAAAGCCAGCTGTTTGGACAGGAGCCGGTATCAACGTGTGCAGCGTCTCCACTTACGATATTTTGCTTCAATCTCATGCACCATGATTCATTTTATTCATTTGTAGCAGGAGTTAATTAGGGTTAGGGAGCAAATTGCCTATCATTTTTTTGGCATCATGGGGAATAAATTATAGGGATGCAAACCAATCAGCAGTGACCTCTGCCAGCCATTTACACATGTACACTGTAACCTGTGGTTGAAATGAAATTATTACCTTTTTTCTTTCTAATCTGTATGTTGTTAATTGTATGTTCTGTTTTTATGGCCTCACCTTTTTTTCCTAACAGTCAATTTGTTTCTCTATTTTTACACATATCTTATTTAGTAACAATGGGCTCAGTTCAAATTGTGTTTTCATTAATGAGCTGACTCTCTGTTTAATTTTTATTTACTGGAGTAATTAGAAGGGTTTATGTTTGCAGTAATGCCACTATTGCAAATATTATTTCATTAAGCAGCGAAACTGAAAACGCCCTGTAGTGACCCTTATATGACACAAAAAAATATTGTGAAAGTAAAGTGAAGTCAGACTTTTTGCTCAAGACAAAGATTTTGTGAGGGGCTGTGTTCACCCTGAGCACGGCCGCTCTGTTCACTGTGACTTTGCTGAAGAGCTTGAAATCTGTGTGCAACACCTTATCTGTTTGCTGCGCCGAAAAGCATTCAGGTTAATAAGGCTGCCATAATGCCACATTAGCAGATTTAAATAATGAATGAAGGTGCTGCTGCTGTGCCACGTGCTGAAATTGCACACAGCCCTTCTCTCAATCCGGAGACACGCGTATTGATGCTGCTGCCGTGTGATGTCCACAGCTATTGAATAAAGTCAAATTAAAAGGAGATACACTCTGTGTTCATCTGGTCAGTGTGAGGCAGAGGCTGAAAGAGGACGGTGACACTGTAACACTGGAGGAGGCACAGGCCCATTGTGATGCCTGCTTGTGTGTAGCACTATTGCCTTCAGATGCTGAGCAAGTGTTGATGCATGAATTGAATGTTAGCTGACAAGTGAAAACTTAATAGCCAATTTCAGAGTGTTCACTTAGGCTATGCATTGCAAAGTCAACTTATATGGATGAGGGAGGAGAGGGTCAGCAGCGGTATAGAGGCACGTAGCTATTCCCTATATTTTAATGTATATAATACTACACTATACACCATAATATATTCCCTGTTCTCTACTTAGCTATAGCTCAGTATTTAGGCATTATTTATTACGTATTGTAAATTTCCCCACTGTGGGACGAATAAAGGTGTATCTCATCTCATCTTATTATTTTTCATTCTAACTGTATACTGCACGTGTAAACCTCCCTAAGCCCCTCACATAGAAACCTAAAGAGAAATCCAAGTGGATAAAGGTTCTATGTACTAATGTATTTGTTATATATATATTTACCATGTTTTATTGTGCTATTGTCTCTGTGTTCATAAATGGATATAACACAAGCTTTGGAGATACTCTAAAATAGGCTGTTTTACACTATTAACCGCTAGTCCAACTGACTCCAGAGGCATCGCTACAGTGACAAAGAGCACGCACTATAAATGAAGAAAGTATCAATATATTGCCTACAGTAAATAGTGTCAGCCTTTAACTTAAACCATTGTCATATTTGGCAAATCTAGTTTTTCATTTGCTCTTTAAGAAAAAAAAGTATTTTGACAAGGTCTGAGTCTGAACTGAACCCAAATGCAGGACCATGACACCAAAGTTTCAAAATAAAAGACAACAAAGTACAACTGAAAATCACTCTATTGAGGCAAAAAGGCAAAGTACTAAACTGAAAATCACTCAGACAAGGCTGAGGAAAAACTAGGCACGAACAAGGCAAAGTAACAACAAAAACGGCAATCTTGAACAAGAACACAAGGAACATGAGGCGTAGAATGACGAACTATGCAGACACGACAAAGTGGCACAGGACAAGGGAAGAGGCAGACATTATATACACCAGGTATATGGGGAACAGGTGGAGACAATCAGGGCGGGGCAGACAATCACAGTGGCGGGAAACACAGGAGGAAGGGCAAGTTACCTGGAATGAGAGGGAAGGCAGTTACCAAAATAAAACAGGAAGTGACGAGACAACATGAGACAAGACATAATGCAGAAAAGTAACTTAACGTTTTTTCTTAGTCATGACACATTTAGCTGATTCTTTTCCTCGTAGAAGCTGGTATAAGGGGTTTAACAACAGCTGGGGAGAAAACAGCTGTTTGTATGATGCACGATGATGAAGCTAAATGTAGTTTGCAAGGCTGAGATGACTGTATCGCACTGACATCGTCCTGTGCTGCTGGTGATGGCAGCACCTGTGCTTTCATCATGCAATAGCAGGAGCTGGCTGGGCTTGATGTGCTGGGACGCCTTGCACACAGCCCAGTGTTGTAATATGTGGCCCCATGTGGCACAGGGCTGTAATCCTTTTCTCAGAAGACTGAGACATGGAAAGGGGCCTAACAAGTCTACTTCACCTCTGCCACAAACCCAAGATTACTGAAACCAAAACCAGAAGCAATTATTCTCATCACAGTGATATTATTATTAGAGGCCATAATATCTATGGTAAAATGTTACAGTGCATTGTCAAAGAGTTGGCACTCTCTATTATTCTAAGTTATTCATTATTCCAAACACAAGTCAGGGCCAACACAGACCATCATGTCTTTCATATTTATTTCATCACTGCGCTGTAAAGGAAGCAAATCAAAACATTGCTGAATGGTGCCACACTACAGATTGTATGTTTCTGTGTGGAGATCCCATTTTCTCTGACGCCCACAGCACTTCAACTCTGCATCTACACCTGTCTACGAACACTACGGCACATTGCACTGTGGGAATTCACTTCCAATCAATTTATATTTATCTGTTTCTGTTGAGCCAAGAGCAGACATTTCTCAGATGTTACAGCTCCGGCAGCCTTTTCAAAGCCGGCTCTCTACATTACATTTCACCTCTGTCTATGGCTCTCTTTATCGTCTGCTCCTCAGCCGCCTCCCTCACTGCCTTTATATTCATAGCATGCATATACACACAACTGTCACATACCTGATTTAAATGCATCTCAGTGGGCATAAGAGCTCAGAAAGTACTTTAGGTCTCAGTCTGGCTATTCCAGAGAGTGAGGCCTGGCAAAATGTGTAGCTGCTCTATGGGATGGATCGGGCGCATGTTTGGGCTCGTGGCAGAGCTGGTTAGCAAGGTGAGACTGGAAGTGGTGACACACAAGGTGAACCACGTGTCAGGGTTCAGGCTGCGCATTAACACGACCAAAGTCATTCTCCAGACGCAGCATTAGCCTGAGAGAACATAAATCTGTTGCCCAAAGGCCTTGACATCCAATTAACTCACAGACAAAGGGACAAGCAGTGAGGTTTTGGACACCAAAACGATACCTTTTTTTTTTTTTTTTTTAAGGTTTTAAGGTCATACTGGTACACAGCAAGCCTGTCATTTTTACAACATGTCATGCTCCAGTCTTTAAAACACCCGCCTGTGAGAGCAAATTTATGTATAATTTTCCGCTGTCATACAACATGCATTAACTGAATCTTGCATTTAAATGACCTTGAAAAGTATTGTTCCCTTAATTTGCATGGTGCACAGACTTTTACAGTGAAGTATAAAGTATGACGATCATTAAACATGAATTTTCATATCCACTAATGCTCCAGTTTATATCGGGGGAGGCATGTTTGCACCAGCACTTATGAGATGATAATTGATAAAAATCCGCCACACGGGAAGCGGAGAAGGATGCTCAGCTCGCTTCAAAAATGGATGGTCTAGTTGAACTTTATTTTAAGTGGACTGAGGTCAAAGCAGCATTTTGCAACCTTGAGCTGGAAAATCAACCTTGTCAGACATTTTTTTTTTCAGAGAAGTGCTCTTCGCACGAGGACAATTTGATACACTAACAGATGTGCGGCGAATACAAATGTTTGCTTAAGAGGAGGCATGCGGATCCTCGAGAGCACAGTCTGGCAGGGATTCATATCTCAAAGGCATCTCTGGGTGGAAATACGGTACAGAAGTCTCCACTGATCACAACATATGACATCTACAAAATGAGATGCTTTATCTGAGCGCACTGTGAGAGCCATTATTCCTAACAAATCCACACTTTCAGATCTGATTTTTTTCCCCCTGCTCAGCACCACAGAACAGATTGCGCTGTCCTTGGTTATCACATCATATTTTTTTTCCTCCAAAGATCACAAATGGTTAAATGCCAGATCACATCATTTTGACAGCCTACTCAAGCATTTATAAACCTATTCATATCGTCCGCTAGCAGCATACAGCACTGCTACCATTGTGTTTACTACACGGCTCTGGCCCGCAGCCCCCACAGTCGTGTTCAACCCCGTGCTCCCATTCAGCCATTGTTATTTCCATGGCTTACAGAAGATGTCTTTGGACAATCACTTGCTTCGACATCAATGGCTGGAAATGACAATGAGGCCACTGTTGACTAGACAAGAAAAGCTGCTGCTCTGGAAAGCATTCTTGGCTTTTCACTATGTGATGTGATTTGACATCTCTGGTCAAACACTAGGCAGATATGAAATGCGGATCTTTGGCTTATACAATAAGGGCATGTTAACCTAAGTACAAGGCTGAGAGTCAGCAGCCGTACTGAGAGGCTCTGCGAGACTGTACTGCACAGCACTTACATTAGTGCTTTAATCTGAATACTGATGTCTGCATACTAACATGCTTACGCCAACAATGCTGATGTTTACCAGCTTTCATGTTTTTTCACCACGTTATTTTACCTTGTTACCATGTGAACATTTGCTAATCAACACTACATACAAATAACAGAATACACACAATACACACATTATGGTTTTGAAGGTATTTGGTCCAAAGTTTTTTGGAGGGGATCCACAAATGACACAAATGTCTGCACCGAATTACATGTCAATCCATTTCGTAAATCTTGAGATATTCCACTGGGAAAATTAAATCTTCCTCTCCTCTGGTGCCACCAGCTTGCAAAAGTCAAATGATCACCAAAGTCAATTAGGCAATGCTCTGGATGAACGGCATTCCATTCAATGCTTGTCCAGACATTAAAAAAAAAGAAAATGTCAACCTTATGGTGGCACTAAACTAAAAGTCACCAATTTATCATCTGGGCACATTGAATGTCTGTACAAAATTTCATAGCGATCCATCCAATATGTGTTGAGATATTTCTGTGTGGAACAAGTGGTGGACTGACAGAAAGACTGACATCACTATCGCCCGAGTCACACTGCTGGCATGGCTGAAACATGGCTTCGTCAAAGTAAACATAAATGAAATCGGAGCGCAAGTCAGAATGTAGATAACTGTGGTACATTGTACGCTCGCTGCGCAGGGACACGCTGCAACTGTAGCTCGGAGAGGAAATGCCAAGAAGTACTGGTAGGTTTCCCAGAATAAGATAACAATGGACATCTGAGTGACTTGCGCGGAAATGTCAGCCAATGTGCGTCTCAAAAAATAGCAGCATGCAACAATGTAGAACGTGCATATTTAACAGTGAGAGAAAGTTCAAACAGCGCTAAAGGTCACTGCAACGAGTCCGGAGGCCAACTGGATGACATCTGACAGTATGCTAATTATACTGCTGCTGCTGCTGCACCACTGCAGGGCTCTCGTACTGCTTACAGTGAAGACGCCATAGGCAAGGCGTTTCACCAATCGACTTTGAAGCTCTATGTGAAGACTTTTCTTACAGTAAGATATTAACGTTTCATTTTTTTTAACCACATTTATATCAAACACTTGCAGACAGTTAAGGGGAACTCCATTAATTTTACGCAATGAGATCAATTTAATCATCAAGCGGAGGAGTGAAGAGCTCAGCCTGTAAAAACTGTAAAATGTCATCTGCAGCTCTGGAAGAAATTTCATGATGTCATTAGGGTTATTTTGGGTAACGTTTGAGACTATTCATTTGTAGCCTGTGTTACAAACATTAGAGACTGGTGGTGTGGCTGTTTTCCTGGTGGTTATTGAGTTCCAGTATGGTTTGGTTTGCAACACTGTGGCAATTGCTCATTTCACGTTGGTCCAGACTGAAATATCTTACATAAATATTTGATGGATTCACATAAAAAGTTTTGTAGACATTTCCTGTCCGCAGGAGATGAATCCTTTAACATTTCTGGCTTTTAGTGACATGTGAATACATGTGTTACTATAAACTTTGGTCCCCACATTCATGGTCCCTGGAGGATGAATCCTACTGACCTTGGCAATCACCTGACTTTTTATGATGTGTCATTATGAGCATAAACTTGGAAATTACCAAGTAAAATATATCAATATCTACTTGCTGAATTGGCACAAAATTTGGTAGAGATGCTCATGGTTCCCAGACACGAACCATAATGAATGTGGTTTTATTTAGTGCCACCAGCAAGTTGACATTTTTGTTTATTAGTGAAATGTCTTTGTATTGCAATGAAATTTTAGTGCATATATTCATATCTCCACAGGGATTTTGTGATTCCCTGACTCTTCATCTGTTGCCATCATGAGGTAAAAATTACTAATATATCAACATATATGTAGTTCTAAAGTACTAGTACTAAATATGTGCACAACAAATGAACAGAACCTTGTCATTGCCACAGCGGCCACTCAGCTTCTCTGTACTGTTTACCTTCAACTGACTTAAAAAAAAAAAAACACTGCTAACCTTTGTATATATCCCATCCTTATCTTTAGTCTTTTTAAATCCGTCTCTTGTGAGTCCAGTTACAATCCTAAAACACTGGCGTACACCTTTTAAAACTTTCAATATTGCCTACTCTGATCTATGGTCTAAACTACAATTTAGCACCGGTAACAGTAGAAATGAATGTTTTTTATAATGAAAAAAATAGTCTCGCCATTCAGAATGTTTTTCTTGATGCATCCTGATCTGCAGTCACCTGGAGGCCCACACTAGTTTGTTGTCTAACAAATGTGACAGAACGCTTTTACAAATCTGGACCTTTCATCCAGGGTGATGTTATTGTGCCAAGCTTTAATTGCGAAATAAGTTATTTATACTGCAACACAACTTTGGGTAGAGGGTAAATTGTTCTTCTGAATAATGGAGTATTCAGCTGAGGAGATCAAGACGGGATCAGCGTGGCAGTCAGCCATCTCTCCCACAGGAACACACTGAAAAACACAGAGTGTCTGTTAATTTTCTTGCTGGCTGATGCCTCGGGGGTAGAACAACATTTGCGAAGCCTACCCTGGAAGTGTGACCTTGGGCCCTGGCCTAGTACTTAGACAGGGAAAGCTAAACAGGTTTTGCATACCAAGAGCGGTGCCTCCTTGTTTTCAGTCCAGTGGGGAGCCACATAATAGCAGACTGAAGCAGGTCGAACGATCCCTCCCTCTAACTTCCCCTCTGTTTACTCTGTCCTGAACACCTGCTGCCTCTCAGCCTGTAAATTAGAGGTTGCAACACAGGAGCAGTGTACAGTATATGTGGGAGTGCAGCACACAAGGATTAATTGCCAGCACAGTGATAAGAGCCCTCCTTCTCTCTCTCTCTCTCTTTCTCTCTACCCTCTCTCATCAGAGACTTCAGAACTCCTACTTCCAAAGCCCGCCAAGCACCATGCCAGCCCTGCCAAAACAGATCCCTCGGAGTGAATGAGGATACATCTGTGGTGACAGAACCAAACCTCACAGTCATTTATACACTGTATTTATCTATCAGTTGGACATCTGCTGGTGAATTTTCGTGTGATGAAGGTGATGGAGTGGAATGGCTCCGAGGCGGAAGATAGAAAATGAGGAGATGGGTTTCAAAATGTGTTTTTTCTGACTTATGTGGACCTTTGTGGCTCTTTGAGGAGTGTAGACCGTAAATGTGTTTTCCATCTGTCACCAATCGACTGCATGAGAAAACCGGAGGAGGATTCTGTAGATATTATTATTATATATATATATTATTATTATTATTATAGTATATATTATATAGATATATAGACTATAGATAGGATTCTATATCCTGTTCAGGGTTGCATGGGCCTGGCGGAGTAGGCTGACCAAGGACAAGCTACCTCATTGGAGAAAAAAAAAAGTTTAATGTGTTGTTGTAGCTGCAATATATAGACTATAGACTATAATTGCTGTATAATTGATGAGCATGTCATAAAAATTTTGATAAGCATGCCTGGGACATAGTGATGGGATGACTCAGATCAGTAATAAATAAATAAATTAAAGCCGCAAGCGGCGATGATCGGGCCCTCGCGTCCCGCCCTGCCACTACCGCCGCATATTGCTTCTGCCAAATGCTGCTGTTGTAAAACGTTGGTGCCGCTAAATGTTGCTGGCGCCACATGTCACAACCGCTGCATGTTGCTGCCACCACATGCAAGCAGGTAAGGTTTACGTGTTTTCCAAAAATGGCGAACTTTGGGCGTGGTTTGTGGCCATTTGACATACGACTATTCTTTTAATAACTTTTCATCGTCAATGTGTCTAGTGTACACCATCCAAATCTGGAGTCGATCTGATTAAAATCTAGGAGGAGTTCGTTCAAATGCTAGCCTTAGAATCGCAAAAATTGGATTTTCAACGTTGATTTACAAAGTTCCTGTTCGGAATTCCCTATGACAATTTATCAGTGAAGGTCTCGGCCTGGGGGTTATGCCCAAAAAATTTCGTGCATGTACGGGGTTGTGAAAAATTCGCGAAATTTGGCCGTGGTTTCTGGCCACGCCCATTGACGTACAAAAATTATTTTTATAACTTTTCGTCGTCAATGTGTCTAGTCTGCAAAATCCAAATCTGGAGTCGA
The DNA here is from genome assembly GCA_037975185.1 of Centropyge bicolor. NCBI lineage: Eukaryota > Metazoa > Chordata > Actinopteri > Pomacanthidae > Centropyge > Centropyge bicolor. The sequence goes on along the minus strand of JBBMOC010000012.1, from coordinate 708,274 downwards.
ATGCTAGCCTTAGAATCGCCAAAATCGGAATTTCAACGTTAATTTCCGAACTTCCTGTTCCTCTTGTGGCTAGGCGCGTTCGCATTTATCTCAAGCTGAGGGCACGCAATTTGTTGTTAAAGTGGGGCGAGAAAAATAATCATCATTCGGATTATAATAGGGCCTTCGCCCCTTTAGTGGGCTCGGGCCCTAATAAATAAATAGATTAATGCTTGTGTAACACTGCAACAAACTTGGTGTTGTTACCGTCCTATAGGTGAGGCTGAGGGTGAGGCTTTTGTTGTTGAAGCTGTGGAAATGGTTAAGGACAGTGCAACCAATGGGAAAATCTCCACATGTCGTTCCAACAGTTGCTTGTCACACAACTTGTCTGGTTTGCATTCCCTCGCACAATATTACGTTTACACATTTTACATATTACATTCACACTCATGTACAGACAAATTAGAGATTCCAGTTCATTTAACCCAACACCAGTCCAAATGCGCATTGACTGTGTTTTACAGCTCAGCTTCATTTGCCCATTGTTAAAAATAAAAAAATGTCCTTCACAGTCCTTTAATGTAAATCTACCCAAGCGTGAATCCCAGATCTATTGAGTCATATAGCAGGAGCAAACTTTATTCCATGTATAACTTGAATGTGAGAGCAAACAAGATTCATGCTGTTGGGTGAAGATGTGACCAAAAAGGTCGACCAGTACAAAGAAAGCAATGCAAGTAAATGTGTAAAATTATGGAAGTTTTGATGTTGCGTCATCACTGACAATCATTTTTGCTTCTATCTAACGTGACTCATTGCATTGTGGGATTGTTGGCAGAAAGTAGTGTACATGCCGTGAACACTGCTTGTTTAGTTCGTGTGGGTACTTTTGAGGAACACAGTGCGCTATAAAGGGAATATGGAGCGATTTCAGACAAAGCGAATTCTTCATTCTGAGCGTTACTTTAAATCAATGTTTGAAATGTTTTTTGAATGAAACAGGAACCTGACAAGGCTTGTAAAGGTAAAATAAACCTATGAGAATTTGAAGGTTTTTTTCATGATGTGACCACGCAATTAGCAAAAAAAACACTTAAAGCTGCTACCAGTTAAACATGAAACGACTTTTACTGCTCTGAAGCACAAGAGATGTTGTTTCACTTCATTGTCACAAAGCCAACTTGCCACTAGCTTTACAACCACTTATAATTTGGATTTGGAAGCATGCACGTGTCTAATTTGCTGGAACACCCACACGCAAAATATTTCATTCGATTTTTTTTTTTTTTTCAATCTGAAATGAAGCCTTGACAAACTTAGACATCACCTCCATTTCTTAAGTAGGTTATACTCATGTAAATATGTTGAGTTTTCAAAAGAACATTCTGGTCCACACAACACAGCTTTTATACTCTACCTTGTAATTGCGATCACCTGGAGTCCCAGGTGCACGATAGTTGCTGATTAGATGGCTCCAATTAAAACCTGCAAGGCTCAGAGTTGAATTCTATAAGGTCTGCTTGTTATTATGAAGAGTGGGCTTATATGAATGTTTTCCTTGCAGCCATTTGTTAATTTGTCCATTTGTATACATTCAACACAATGTGCGCTTGCAATTGTATGGAACAACATGCACAATAAGAAATATGGGCCAGGTAAAAAGATAATGTTATAATTATAATTTACTTATAATTTCTTCTTCCAGTGCTGCTTTTTATACTGTCCTTTGTTGATTACTTTACTGATTGTATACATGTTTTGTATTAGCACAATAAAACTGAACCTTGAACCTTTCATGTTGACTTGTGGGTCTGACTTCTGGAACCGACTTCAATAGAGTCAGCAAACACTATCTGTTATTTCCAGCTGTCTCTTGTGAATTTGATTCATGTACAACTAATAAGCAATGGCTAACACAATTAAAAAAAAAAACACAATAGCACCTACATTGTACACAGCCCACAGTGTACTACACTTAGGCCTGAAAAAAGACACTTCAAGAAGAAATTGTTAACGCTAACAGAACACTGTCCTGGTTACTCCACATAATCGACAGACCTCATGTTGATTATTTTAATTTCCACTACTTTGTATTAAGGAAATAGTCCCAATGAATGCTGTTATAGTCTGTTCTCTCATCTCTTAATCATCATCATTTTCATTGTTTTACCTTCCAAATATGTAAGTATGCAAGTGACACATCATCCCAGTTTTTCTATGGAGGTTTAAAATCATTAGATGATTTTGCAAGACACAATTTTCTACACTGTTGTATTTTTCTACATAAGCCAAGCCGCTGCTCGCTCCTCTGTTTCCTAACATGTTGTGATTTTCCTAGAACAAATGGGTGTGAAGAATGCAGTGTGTAGAATGGGTGTTTTTTTTTTTTGCAAATTTGTTCAGTCATGTTTCACCAAAATTTGGAATATTTCAACATCAGCAGCCTCCAGCAGTACCGATAAAATGATTCACGCGTTTATATTCTTCTGCTTGAACCTTACAGCTCTTTTCTTACCTGCTTCAGTGCTGGAGCCGGAGCTCATCTTTCAATTTGGGCAGAATTGTGCAGCCAGGATACTGACTAAGACATTTTTTCCCACATCGCCTCAACTTCTTTGCAGCACTTGCCAATTTCTTTCCAAATCCCCTTTAAATTTACATAGCAGACTTGACTTGATACACGACCTGGCAATGGATTATTTCAGTGAACTTTTTACACCTTCCTCTCCCAAAAGGCCTCTCAGATCCAGTAGTTTTAAGTCTCTCAGCTGCTGCAGAGTCCAGGTTCAAGTCGCAGGTTGATGGAGGTTTTTTTGCCGTGTTGACTTCGGAGCAGCACATTTAGTATTCAGTCTACTGGTACTGTCTCTGTTTTTGTTTGTTTATTTCTTTGTTTTTACAGAGAGACAGGAAAGGCATCGGAGACAGAGGGGATAACATGCAGCAAAGGGCCCAGGCTGGAATCAAGCCTGGGCCGCTGCGGCAAGAGCTCAGCCTTATTACATGTGCTCTCCGAGGGGAGCTCTGTTTTTAAACCCAGCTACAAAACACATTTTTTATAGATTCACCTTTCTGACTAATGGCTGTTTTCTAGTTGCATAATAGAAGTATGTTATCACATCCATCTGCTGCTTTTGCTTGTACATACAGATTTTTTTTTGATAGATTTCGTTGTTTGTGTCTAAAGTTGGTTTAACTTCTTTTGTGCTACAGATGCTCCGTATTTTGTAATTGCACTTTATTTCCCATCGTCTGAAAAGCTTTTTGTGCTTGATAAGTAAACACAGCTATTATTATCATTATGATTATTATTACTCGGGACTCAAGAAGTGAAAGTTATAAAAAAAATGCTACAGCTTCAACAATGCAACAATCAGAAGCAATTTTTATGCTGATTCACCTGCTACGGCAATTTTGGATTGTTGGTTGAGTGAAATTCGATTTCAATTATACAACACAGCTTGCTTACTGGTGATAATAAGGAGCCTTTTGAACAGTGTGGATTCTTTTCCTCAGATACTCGACGCAGAAAAGATGGAGCTGCATCAGGCTTTGTATTTAATTAAGGGATCGCTTAGCACAGGCAGCATTACAACTTCTCCCAGAATTGATTTGACAGCCCTAAGCCTGCCTCTTTTTGTAGCTCGCACATCCCATCTGTTTGTCACCTCTTAATATGAACAGAGTCACTCAAGCTGAAAATGTGTTGCAAGACTAATATTTACGGAATACCAGTATCCTAATGCGTGCCAGAGCTAGCAATATAATGCCTCAACACTGGGCTTATGGTGCACTCTGCATGACAAATATGTGCTGGTGCCGCTGATACGTGTGATTAGGAATAGCAGTCCCTGGGGCATTACACAGTCCTAATGGAGAAGCAGTGTTTTGGGGGGTGGGGGGGAAAGGCTTGACCGTGACTGACAGTAATCAGTTAAAGCAGCAATGATGATGTAATGAAAAGTATTGCTTTAACATGGACAGTCGATTCCGGTAGCTAACATCATTAATAGGTCACGGTCACCTAATAGCCGCAGTCTGGCTCGTTCATCATTTTAACCCCTTCATCTCTGAACGTGGTTGTGAGCCTGAGGAAAAATATGACATACAGCTGCATAAACAATACCTTTTGTCACTTTGCATGGTCTCTTGGCGATCTTAAATAATGGTCTCTTTTAGGTGGAGAAAAAGGATTTTAACACAGGTTATTTTCCCGAGTGCGCATTATTCAGTTCACTGCAGCTGAAAATGGTAGTTAATCATCTGAAGATTGATTTTGCTTTTTTTTTTTCCCCCTCCTCCGGACTTGCCAGCTTTAAAACCTCACTGAGCATTTTAATGTGACTGTCATCAGCTCCTGGAAAAGCGTCAGCGCTGGAGTGGGGCAAGCTGAGCGATCCAACAGGCCGAGGGGATATCAAGACCTGACAGAGGCAAACTTCAAACCCAGAAGCTTATCTCATATTAAATTATTTACAGGCCAAAAGAAATCAATTTTCAAAGGTAATGGCAAATATCTTCCCCTGTCCTCTGAAGTACAGTTCCATCTTATGTTTTGGGCACACTGTCAGAACCTTTTCAAAATCACATAAATATAAATCAGCGCAGATTTTTATAACTGACCTTTTTGGGTGCTAAGATCAGGAACAGTGATGATATTGTTCTGATTCTCTCCTCGAAAGCAGAGAGCTGTCAGAACATTTTCAAAACCACATAAATATAAATCAGCAGAGATTGCTCTAACTAACAGATTTTGGAGCGGCTGCAGATGCTCTGATCATTTTTTTCTCTTGCATGTTTTTCTCATGTTTGAGTTTACCGAGGCAGGTTGCAAATTGACTCAGATTTCTCCTGATATTAATGTGCAATCAGTGTCAGGATACATTATCCTGACATAACATCTAATTACGGTGCCCTCGCACTTACACTTGGTATCAATAATAATTATCATTATCGGGACTGGAGCTGCTGTGTGATCAAATCTAAATATGCAAATTAGGTGGGCAGAGCTGGAACAGCCGACCCAGGTCTAGGGAAGTGATGCAGGATGCTCCTGAGAGACTACGATCACGGACAACTGGATACTGCGTTCCCATTTAGTCCAATACAACTTGCTCATGGCCACAATCACCAGTTTCTCAGGCTTTCTTTTTTGGCTCTTATAGCCAATGTCAGTAGGCACCTTGGTGTGCTCACTTGCCCTCATGACGGTACTGTTGACTCAAGTGGATCGTCTGGGATGAAGGGACTGTGTGGACAATGATGACTCACAGCACACATACTGCCCAGCATGCACTGCGAGGTTGGCAGAACTTTCATCATTGAGAAGCCAATTCCTTGTTTCAAACCTCACTTTTTTTCCCCAAAAATATAGACAGAAAAATATAAGCTTTGGTGTTATGTTGCCTCAACATAGCTGGGTCCAGATATACTGAGCTTTCAGGTTTTTCAGGTTTAATTTTTTAAAGACTTTTTGAAATTCTTGCCTCTATCCAACAGTGGTTGTAGAGATACAGACAGGAAATGTGTGGAAAGAGGGAGGGCATGACATGCAACAATGCTCCTCCATCAGGTACTCAAGTCATAGACGTTGGGCTTATGTGGCGTGCGCCTCAAACATTAGCCTAATGGGGCGTCCTGAATTTGTTGAGTTTTCAAGTATTCACACCTTTCAGGCCACGGGAGTGCAGGGCAGGCCTGGATGTGTGGGTATCAAGTGGAAGTAAAGCTATTTATGTGTTATTATCCTTCCAAACTATACTGTAGGCTACATAAAGCTAATAACATATGAACTCAAGAACTGCTTCAGGGCCAGCTAATGGCGTAAACATCTCTCACTCCTCACTCTTTGTATGGTGTTAAGTTGAGTAAAGTTAAGTTGGATAAAGTGATGTAATTGTTCTTGATTCTGATAGAATGCATCCAGCAGTTGTTTATCTTGCAACGTCATATTGCACATATTTGGATAATTTTTAAACATATGTTGATGTTGTGTTAATCAATAGGCCTGAAAACTACCTATGTAATATCTTCCAGCCTATATTTAAAATATAATACTCTAATGTAAAATCGCCTGACATGACCACAGCTGAGGAAACTTCATCAGAGACTTCAGGGACACCGACTCCAACTTCTCCGATGTGACTGCAGCTGCAGAGGTCATAACTGAGGTACCACAGCCTTCTACATCATCCACTGATTTTCCATCTGCCACCTCCAAACATCCAGTTGCAGCAAAAACCGCAAGATCCATTTGACTGGCCATCTGTCCCGTCAGATGCAGACAGGACTGATATTGTACGCAGAGGGCTGTTTCAGGTTGACCCAGCGTTCACCTTCCCCAGGAGGCAGGCTGATAAACGTTTCCATCACAACTATACATTCAGGACATATATTACTTTGAATACTTTATAATTGTTTTTTAACTTCACTTTTAGCAAATTTTAATATATGTTTTTATATATTATTATATATATTCAATATATTTACATTGTTTTTAATAATTAAAGAGAGTTGTTGTTAATTCATTTGTATTTCTCTATTGTGTGTGTGTGTATGTGTATGTGTGTGTCTTATTTTGGGCCACCATATTCCTTCAGCTTTCCCTCAACTGGTTAACTTACCACTATATTACAGTAAATAAACAAAAATCGACCAACTCGTATGAATGTTACATTATGACTGTAGCAGAAATAACAAATGACTTTGAGACAATTAACGTATTTAAATCAAAATGCACAACAGTTATTAACAGTAACAGGCGCAGGAATAATTTCCACAGCACAACAAGCACTCTTCTGTTTGACTCTGGTATATGAACAAATCTGGCAAGGTCTGATATCAATTCAGCATGTATGGCAAGTGTTGAGGCTGGCGAGAGATGAAGTCAGGTCGAGTCGACTAACAGGTTTGTCGTACTGAAGCAAGTGCATGCAGCTACGATAAGCCCCAAGGTGGAAAACATGATTCAGTCAGTCGCTACCTGCACTGCTCAAAGCAAGTTCAACTTTGTCACACACAGCTCAAGTGTGTTTGTAATACTGTTGAAGACTGCAGTACTTTCATTTTGATCACTGGCAGTTACTCTGGGAACCTATTAAAGCTCAGTTGGTGGGAGAAGGCCAGAACCTTTGACCTAAAGGTTAAGGGATATTTCCTGGTAAGTGGATCTGCAATAGTAGGAATAGAAAACACATGTTCTTCATTTTAATCTGACACTAAACATAAAACTTATTTTCATTGCTGAAGGTAAAGCCAGCTGATCCAGTTCTTTCATTTGATGTATGATGGCAAACTATCAGGTGATGAGCTGAAGTGAAGGAGGGTGTGGTAAAGAATTACATTAAGACACATTGGTAGTCTTTCTCAGGCTGCAAAAGAAGTAACTGATACAGCCCGTCAAGACTTTTTGATTAGACTGAATGGATTAAATTATGAGACTTTTTGAGGTGTACAGTGTTAGAGTCGTTCCTTTTGGAAATAGTCTGGGCTGGGGTGCGTCACATGATCCTGCAGTACCGACAGCTGCCACTACACCAAAATCGCATTACAGTCCAAGTTCATTGCAGGGAGCTTTGCAACAGCTCCAACATGCAAGGCCATAGTCACATGACAGATGGAGACGCCATCCTTTATCTACCTACATTGACTGTGCTAACATGACCAATACTGTAAAAACGTACTCAGAGCCAGTGGAGAAGCGTGCTGGAACAAATCAGATGGCATTCAGATTTTATGGATATAAATCATGATTACACGTTAATAACAGATGTCACACAATAAAGTCAATTTGCCTAACATTAATTAACCGTGTGCAGGCTGGTTCTTCATATGACTCACATCCAATCATCTCACACAGCCCAGCTGCAGCCTACGACACTGATTCTGAGTAAATGTTATCACTCTATTGACAAGCAGAAAATTTTTTACACTTTTGTCTCTGAATTATAAACGGAGGAATGCGCCATTGATTTTATCTACATGTGAGGGATCCAAGTGTTAATTGATTAAAGAGGCCTGTCTCTGTGCTCTGCTCTTCAATTACAAGTGAATTAAACAATGCCCGATGTGAATTACGTCTAATCAGAGGAATAGATTTCACCAATTAAAGTGCCCTCCAGTCTGAAGGTGCAGGGTAAAAATATGTAGCAGACTTGCTCATAAATCCAAGTATCGATCGGAGCAGGGAGGCAGGACGGTTCAATAAATATACCACATCTCCCCCCCTGTGCATTGCAATGTCAATGCCTATACACAAAAAGAGACAATGATTGGAGACCATTAAGCTGAGAGCTGATGGCATCAGGAGCTCAGAATATTGTTTATCATGTCAAAGGAGCTGTTGTGACTTTCGGTGTGAAATTTTAATGAGAGATCTTGGACGGCATCTGTACATTTTGCAGCCAACTATCGAGCACATTTTGAAGTTGCAGTGTAGACTAGTACGTTCAAGACTGAGATTTGTCCTCTTCTAATTTCAGTGTTAGGACATAAGAATGCTTAAGAAGTCAGATATCAACCTCAATGGCCGTTCATGTAATTTTATTATCTAAATTTCCTATTTACTGACGACACACTGAACTGTGATTAGCAGTTTTAGAGTGGAATACGTGACTTGAAATGCAGTTCCGCATTAAGTATTCTGTTTAAATAACACTCAGTATTTTCACAGCTTATCAGTGCTTCTAAGTGCGTGAAATAATGAATTGAATGTAGACATCAAATAAATATGCATGATAAAAGTGATTTAAAAAAATTACCACCATAAAGCAAATCAAAATGAATACGGACCAAAGGCTTCAGAAATGTTTGTGAAGTGAAGGGTGTACCAAACAATGCCTGAGCACAAAAACCTTGCATGTGCAATTTTCCATACACAAAATGTTGGGTCTAGAAGAAGTGCAGTGAGAACGTGTGCACCATATTTCAGACCCTGAGTTTTTTTCTGTGAGCTCAGTTTGATACAGTTAAGTGGGTTATTATGATTAAGCAGTAATGAAATGAATAGTTGTTGTGTGATGGATAAAGTCGGATAATAAAACATTATTATTCTTAGGTTGTTGGCTAATTTCACTGATTGTGTGTAGGTTTATTGCAGGCGACACAGGGATCTCTAATGTGCCAGTTTAAGTCATGTTTGTATACTTCATTTTAAGTAATTACTTTGCTAATGTGATGTTTCTTTTTATAGATATTTTTATTTTCCTGTCTATGTTCTGTTCATTTTCCCCTTTATCGTAAAACATTCCGCAAAGTCAAAAAAGCAATAATAAGAGCAGTATCAACTAAATCATTGTTTATCTTTCTGATGGGAGAAAATGATGCGACATCGTAGAGGTAGTGTCAGGGTAAGGGTTAAGGTTAAGCTACATCCATTTATAGTTAATGTCGAGGTGTAAATCAAAGGGGTTCCACATGCTCATTTACACATAGCTGAGTAAAAGAGTGTGTGTATGTGTGTGCTATTTCATGCATCTGGGCCCCTTACACCTGGCTGCATGGACCCATGGGTAAAAAACACAGAGATATAGAGAATATACTTTGATGGAGACCAATGATGGATTAAAAATGTAAGTCCACTCAAAATGCAGCAGGAACCACTGAAATGAAGCTGAAATATCTCAACGTGTTTGTTCAAGCTCAAACACAAAGATTCCAGTGATTCTGTTTTTCAGTGGAGAGCAAAGCATGTCAAGACACACTGTTCTTTCACAGCATGTTATCTAACGTAAGGATAGTGTATATTTGGAAAAGAACTGAACCCACAATGGACCCATGGAGGATATCACAGCAATGACCTGAACTCTCCAATGGCATCAGATAAAGTTCTGTTCAGCAGATAGAGAGAAAGCAGCCTAAAGCAGTGGCAGAGATGCCAACCCGGAGAGTAGGAGTGAATGATCGTCTGTGTCAAAACCCGCTCTGAGATCTAGGAGAACTAAAACAGGATTTTCCACCTTACTTACTAAAAGCAAGCCATTCATCACCTTGAGAGGAGCTGTCTCGCTGCTATGAGGTGCACAAAAGGCAGATTGAAATTTCTTCGGAGACTATTACAGCGCCAAAGAGTAACTAATTAGTTTGTAACTTTTGTCAAGAAACGTGGGCAGGAACAGCATTAGGAAAAAAAAATCCTCAAACACAGATACAGAATAGCATTGTTTAGGGTATGGATGTATTAATAGAAGTATAGAATTAATTTTCCAATTTAAAAAAAAAGGCACATCAGTGATACAACAACAAAAGCTATAAAAAGAAGCCAAACAAAAGACAAACAAAGTTAACATGGAAGACAGATGAGACAGGTGATAATAGAATCAGCGCTTTCATCACACACACTGGTATTTTTAGCCTCACCAGCAGGGATGGTGGTCGCTTGGTCTGTCGATCTGATGGTCCAACACTCAGGTCCGCAGAGAAATAATCCATCCATCACTGGATTACTATGAACTTTGGTACAGACACACGTACAGTACATGGTCCTCAGAGTTTGAATTGCAACTATATAACCCTTTCCTTTTATCCAAGACAGAATAATGAAACTACTACCTGCATTTCAGGGAGCCTGTAGTTAATACTAACACTACATACTAAGCAGCTCCATTTGTGACCCATTTGCTCCTTTGCGATTCCCGTTGTCCTCCAGGAGCTTCGCATCTGTATTTCCGTGATCTCTCACAAATGTTTTCTTTCTACCAGGAATGATAAAATTTTTGCTCCAGGCGAAACACCTAAATCCAATAGTTCCACAGATTGTGTTGCTCTTCCCTGCTCTTCTTCTCTAATGGCAGGCCGGGCTGTGGCCACCGCCGCCGTCTGATTTCAACATTTGGCCCCAGGCTGAGCGACCAAATAAGAGAGGAATGTTCCCCAGTGCTGATGATACAAGTGGGGCAACATGCTAACATATGAACACTATTGTACACAAACATGCTCATGTCACCCCATGCTGATACCTCATTGGCTCCTGCTGTTGATTGGAGCGAGGCATCAACGTGGCCGCAGTATTGGTGAAGGCAACCTGCACGTCCTAATGCATGCAGGCCTAATTCCTTCGAGGCAGGAGGTTCATCCACTGTTAAAATCATCCCAATTGTTGAAATGTTCAACTGATTTTCAGAACGACAGACAGACAGACAGAGTAGTTTATTCATCCCTTTGGGAGGTTCCCTCCGGGAAATTGACATCTCCATCATTCCTCATATATTGCACTCTTTTGAATACAAAGTATAAAGTAGAATATAAAATCGAAAATAGAAAATCTAAGAATAGACACAATAATAACAATAAAACAATAAATTAGGCAGTAACGATAACAGAAAGTTGAGTCTGTATCCCTGAGTGTATACAGAGTGATAGCAACAGTGGATATGGTAATGCTACCGCTAATGGTAACGGTATAGTGCATTAAGGTAATATAATATAATAATAATATAATACAATACTATAATATAAAATAATGCAATATAGCATATTGTAGTAGTATAATATAATATAGCATATACAGTGTATAACATACATGTACATGTATAATGTAATAATATAGTAATGTAATGTTATATGTACTACACTCTACTACATATAATAATAATAATAATAATAACAACAATAATAATAATAATAATAATTCAAGTGGTTTGGTTTGTCACAAATGATGCATGATGCTTGGTTAAAACAAAAAATATGAATTTTCATACAAAGCTTTATCTTAAGAAAATAGTAACAGTGTTATTTCTCTAATATTTAAGATGAATTTTCCCTACATAATGAGTTTCTAAGTTTGTTCTTTCTGCATGTAAAATGGCTGCCGTGACACAACAAAGACTTTAATTAATAAAAAAGACATAGACCTAATTATAACCAAGTCTGCACTCGTGTTGTGTCGTCCGTTGAAGTTGGATGTAGTCCAGTTTATTGTCCAGGGAGCAGACACTGGAGAGCAGGGTTGACAGGACATCTGGGCAGAGAGGACATGTTTTTAGTCTAGCGCAGCGCTTACGACTCCCCCTCCCGGGCCGCTGACATTGTGCCACACCAAGGACTCGAGGCCCGGTCCCTGCAGCGAGTCGAGCTCTGGCTGGTCGGGCAGGCTGGTTGTGGGATGGGGAGCAGTGCGTGCAGATGGTAGACATGAACACTGGTTGTATTAAAGATGCAAAAAATGAAATATAATAAAACTTAAAAATAGCAAATGTTTTTTCCACACCGCCTGTTCAGTTTTGACAAATTAATTAATGTGGATGGCAGAGTAAAATGATGACATAATCTCACAATAAGATTCCATTGATACCCACTACATAATAATATTAAATTAATATCCAGCTTTTAGTCTTAAAAAAGTTTGATTTGTAAGAAATGATGCAAACAAAATGATCAACAATTGAAAATACACAGTGTGTGGAAATGAGTAGATGGAACAATTTCAGGATTTTGCTGGATAGTTTCACTTACAGTATGACCTCCCAAACTCTTCTAATTAAAAGTTTTGAGACATTCATTAAGACACATCACCAATTTGGCCACAGTATACTGTATTAATTAAGCTATCATACATCGAGTAAATGCGGGCGTGGAGGTCGTTGTTGTGCCAAGAAAAAGCTCAATTTAACATTAAAAAAACCTGACTAATTCTCTGGCATGTGGTATTTAAAGCATATAAGATTTGCCTTTCCTTTCTCTCTGCTCTTTAACAGGGTTGTCAGGCTCCATTACGGTGGGAGACAACCTTCCAACCTCACCTCCTGGAGCACTTGTGCTGCTTTACAGCGCAGCAGTCTCCAGCCATGCCTTTGCCATCTAATGCATAATTTGGTGCCTAATTTGACAGTCTTCTCTTCAGTCTGTTTTGCTTGTAGGTTCTCAGTCAGCAGAACAAGCTCCGCAGGTATAGCGTGCTATTTTTACCTGAGTGCACATCTCTTGTTGATGGGTAATTGTTGAAACCCTTCTTCTCATCACCATCAGAGTCTGAGAGCCTCCTGTGGCATTGTAACCCATTTCTTTTTAGCGAGGAGGGGATTTTTTTTTTTTTTTTTTTTTTTGGTCCTATAATGGTATGGTAAGATAAAATAGGGTCGCAACAGTATTTTTATTTACTGTATTCATTTAACTTTGAGTGTGCTAGAATATGGTGTTTCAAGAGCAGGAGAAAATTGAAACACGTAGAAATGGGGCATTGCATCAAACATTCACCCCTCATACTGGATTTCTGCATCTCATTTGGGAAGCCAGTCCAATTACTAAATGTGAGCCCGTTTCGCGAAGAACTCTTGCGGGAGTCATGCGATTAACCTTTTATAGTCATGAACCAAAATCCTCCCCAATCCTATTTGTTGATAACCCCCCACCTGTACTGGATTAAGAAATATGAAATGGAAGCTGGGAAACGGTATCCGACGAAGCTGCCATTCTCTCCAGTAAACACAATGCCATTATATCTGCCTGTAATGAAATCGACCAGCATGGGCTACCCTGTCTCATCTGCAGTCATTGCTGGCACTCTGGAGATGGACTCCCTGTACGCATTCACTGTGTTGAGTGTTTTATCAGCAAACAATGATTCAATGCCTTGTGGTCTACCACAAGCTGTGCTTCTCACACATCAAGTGGAGTGCTATTAGAGAATAGTTGGGGTGAAAAAGGGTGGGTGGGGGGGTTGGTGCCTCGGGACAAAGTCTCTTTGCACTGCAGGAATTGTGCTGACTGGGCCGTTCTGATAGACGGGCCGTGTCTGCATTCAGAGCTCAGCGAGGTTCGGGAGCCCTGTGTGACAGCAGCAGTGTTTGCCAAGCGGGGAGAAGAGGCCACAGCAAAACAAACACGCTGCATTAGCCCGGTGGAAAGTCTTCGAGCTGGTCCTGTTTGCTGAAGTCTTCAGCTCTCTCTAAACCGGGAGAGATGAGAGGTGAACTGATCAGAAAAGAAAATGCCTTTTTTTTTGGAAAAAGCCATCTTATATAGCTGTATAGTTCACATATTTAATGTTCATAATGTTAAATCTCTGCAAGCTCCAAATTTGACTTCTGACACATGCATTATCTTTTGTTATTTTATTTGACCTTGTAAACTCTTTTGCAAAGGAGACAAATGACCGGCAGACATAAAAACCCAATCTGAACCACAGATTAGTCTACTATATTGATGCATGGATGAACAGCTTATTTTTCCACCCAAACTCTCCCACATCATGTTCCAGTTATTAGAGAAACATGAAAGAAAGCTTCATACAGTATAATATCTGATATATGTGAGGTTATAACAATCAGCAGTTCAAGGAAAACGGTAAGTGTCTCATCCGGCATGAATATTATATGCTTACCTTAAGACGTTCAGATTGCCTGATGAGTTAAGAACACAAAGGCAACATCAGCACGACTGACTTTGACAGCACTTAACACTGTACATTGTGCTTCGAGACGTCTGTCAAGAGTAAGCACTTTACATGTAGACAATGAGAAAGTAGCCAGAAAATTAATTACAGTAGTCTCATATCCTTGCAAAAAACAAAATGGTTCCATCACAACCCCAGCATACAGAGATCTGTTTGACTGCCACACTAGAGAAAGTGCATGAACACTGGGTTTCAAGTATCTTGGATATTTGTTAGGTGTATAGATATTCACTGTTAGCTTTGCATCATCTGTAAAGCATCAGCAATCTTTGGGAATGAGTCACAACACTCTGTGACTTTAGACTTATCAGACAAAGCTTTGATAATAATAATAATAATAATAATAATAATAATAATAATAATAACAATAATAATAATCAATGATGATAAATGATGTGAGTCTCCTTGATTAATCTCTCAATATTTCTTGAGGTTCTTTGTCAGTGTGTTTTGAAGATTTTCACTTACATGAAATTTAGGTTTTTAAATGAAGAAAAATTAATGTTGGGTGTCAAATACACTCTGGCAACGTTGATCAAATAATGTATGTGCTAATAAAATCATTTGATTCTTTAGGTTATACCTCGGGATATTATTAAATCTATGAAACGCACTGTGTCAAGTCAAGGCCCAAGACATATGCTGGTAAAACCATTTGATTCATGGATGTCCAGAAATAACGCTTCTCACCTGGAACGCCTCATTGGAACTGACAAATCATTTTTAGCAATGTCCTGGCCCAGAGTGACTGTGATCATTACCTTTAATTAATGATTATTATTCACTATTATTAGGCTCTCACTTTAGGGGGCTTAATTCAATACTTTTGATCAATCATACATGACAATATGATTATCTGATGCACATGTTGAAGAGTACATACAAAAGTAAATACAGGCATGGCAAATAAAAAGTCTGACTGGTTGTGGTCCTGAGAGAGCTGGAGTCTGAGGTTACAGTGTGACCAGAGGAGGGATGTATGGAGGTTCATTTACATGAAAAGAGGAGAAGAAGGACAGGGTTACCCATACATTCATTTATTTGTGGCGGGCCACCACAATATCAACAACGCCTGCCACATATTGATTTTCTATTTTTGGAGATGAGTGCCCCTCTCTGGTGCTCTCTGTCTCACAAAAACACGACAAGGTTTCCCACACATAGACTTAATTTGATTGGGACACCCAGGTATATTAATGGCCACCAACATATAAAGTATACAGTATATGTATTATCCCATTGTAGCATGTTTTATTTTATTTTTTTGTCCGTCAGAGATCAATTAACTTGTGAACAATCTCCAGATCTCCACATTGGTTTCCATCATTTCAATATTCTACGTCATTGAAGACAAGCCTCCTCCACACACAGCTCACCTGCTGGTGTGAAAATGAAAACACGGTTGAGCAAGTTCAAAACTCAAGCTGTGATTTTTAAAAACTTACTTATAAAACATACTGCTGAAAAAGACAAGGCAAGGTCAGCAAGAATAGAATGAAGTGGTGAAATTGGAGGCATACTAGAAAATAGGGTAATGCATTCTTTCAAATATTTTCAATAGATCTGTGTAACCATCGCATTAACGAGTGTGTGTGAGTTTCATCCAGTGCAGTCTGCACTAATTATGTGTCAGCTACATAGTACATAACATGCCTAAAGTACACGGCCAATAAAATGTGCATTAAGGGCAATGGTAAATAGTAAGAAAGAGTCATAAAAATGGCCACAGCTCTTCAGGAGGAAGCAAACTAAAGCAAGTTTCAACCAAATTTTCAACAATAAAATACTGTGTCAAAAAAAAAGTTTCATTGCAATAACAATCAGCAGAACAAAACATTGAAACTTTCAAGGGTTTTATTGAGTGATAAGTATAATAAGTGTAGTAATAACAGTCTTGCAGTACGCTGGTATTTACAACAGCTCGTGGCTGGTGTTCGGGCAGACAGCAGCAGCAGCAGCAGGAGGGCCATTAAAGCAATTACTGTACATTCTATTTTACATTTATTTAAATTTATTTACTACGTCCCAGTAGGAACTCCATTTAACCTAACGACCTGTGGTAGCACTTTGTCCAAGTGGTCGGTGTCACTGTTGCAGCCTCCCTGGTGAGTCTGGTGGTCCAAAATATCTCAACTGCAGCAATGACTTCTTCCTTCCATGTTGTGTCCTTCAGGCCAGGCCGGACAAGCTCAGATCAGGTGACCTGCAGTATAAAATACAAAAGTCAAACATTTGACGTTTGCTAAAGTGGATGTATTTTAGGTCAATGAAAAATGAGAAGATATTGAGCACTTTTATTCAGTTTTTTATACAAAAGCATGTTGCTCTGAAAATACACATGACCTTGGACTTTTTTTTCCTTTGATATCTGGTAATAAATATGAATAAACACACAGGTGTACACATTGTCTCTTCTTACCACAGCAGAGAAACAGCTGAATAAAGGTCAGGGACAAACTTATTGAAGGCCAGAATATCAGCTCCACCAAACAAAAACTTTCATTCACTACAAACATAAGACACAGATATCTCATATTTTGTCAAAAGTTTTCATCAAAGTTACTGTTAGTTAAAAACTCTGAATATCTTCAAAATAAATTGACCTTCTCAAATTTTACATGTAGCAGACCATTTGAAGTAACTGCCTTGTGATCCTGCAGAGGGCAATCTGAAAATTCAGCTTGACGCATTGGATGCCTCGCCTGTTTTTTTTTACAAAAGTAAAAACTAGAAGACTAGTGAAGAAAAGTGACCTCAATGGACAATCACAGTACCAAAGCATCTGAGAGGTAGTATGTGGAAGTATTTTGGGTTCTACATTGGCAAACTAAAAAGATAGAGAAAGCACTACATAACAATGTCATATGTACAACTTCTTATGACTGTCTACTATTCAGAACACTTCAATAGAACCTTTGCCAGACGCTCATGGATCTCATGATGGCACGGAAGCCACGATATAAAATTACCTCCACTCACCTCTATACTCGGATGCAACAGCCGCCTCCAACTGAGTCAGAGAACCAACAAGCTGTTGGGGTAAATTTCAACCCTCCATCAGATCAAGAAAGAAGTGCAGCATATTGACTTGATGATTACCATAGAAACATCCAGGCTGGATGAAGGAAGCTGAGGACTACATTAAGAACTGGGGATATTATTAACTTAAAGAACTATAGAAAACATCAACATCAAGACGTGAAGAGTTTGCAGCATTTTCTGTCATTGATAAAGAAATGCTCAGGAACAAAGTGGTGCAACTAGAAGCCTCCACCTGATCAACTGGCACTATCCCCACCACCTTTTTTAAAGACTGTTAAATTGTCTAGAGCAGGAATGGGGAACATTTTTCCTAACAAGGGCCATTTCAATATTTGTAACTTCTGAGGGCCATCCGAATTTACTGAAGTATAGTAGCAATGGCGCAATAGTTGTCGATGAAATGCTAAACAGCAAACCGAAATTACAGAGGCTACCAGCCAACAGTGTGGTTGTATGCATTGTCCCAGGTTCAGATGATCCATTGACAGTAAGACCTCCCCATAGCAACCACTTGTGTGCATGTGCGTTTTTTTATGAGAAACAAATGCCCTACATGATGATTTCCTTATATTACCATTTATTTTCACTGGGTTGTTGTATTTTCATTGTACTGTTAAATGCCTTGTGTTGCAATTTTGCTCTACAGGCACTATATAAATAAAGTTTGTTTGACTGATTGATTGATCTCCGTATATGTTAGTCATGCTCTTTGATCATATTTGCCTTCAGGGTGAAAGTGCAACACTCAGACGAGCAGAAACTGATGTGAGTAAAAGGTTTCTCTCATGGGGTCAATAACCATTCACTTCTTTCTGTCAAAACCTACCAAAAAGTTTTTTAAACCACAACTTGCTTCTGGCATTTTTTTCTGCCTGTCTCTGATGAACTGATGTTACACGTTAGACATTTCTAAAAGAAAAAAACCTGGCATTAGCACATTTATGTCTCTATAACTATCACAGTTCATCATATATTTATGGAATAATTAATATTTATTTATTATTGTATTCATACATTATATTTACTAATGATGTACTAATTAAAATTTGTGTAACGTCTGTGTTGATGGCAAGTGGATGAAACTCTAGAAAAAAAATCTGCAACATCCAAGAAATCAAAGCAACCTTGAGTTAAGACTCTTTTAATTTTTTTTATAAATGGCAATGTAGGTCTGTTGGTCGGTCCACCACTTCACACACTATGAAACATAACAACATCTCTCTTATGGATTGCCGTGAAATTCTGTACAGACATTCAAGGTCCCCAGAGGAAGAAGTCTATTGATCAATGATCCTTTGACTTCTCCTCTGCTGAAGTTTATACTTATTCTGTGAGCATAACACAGCATATGTATGAACAGTTGATGATTTTATTTAAAGGCGCTGTGAAGCTTTGCTGATGTGCAATTCTGTGCAACTCTGCTATCCATCATGTGTTAATACACAAGATATATCATTGGAAAATTCTTAACAAGTAAATGAAAAAGAAATGTCTTACAGCTGCATTATGAAGTGTTGCAAACCACCAACATTTTATATTCTGCATATGAATGCTAAATATAGGAGGTTTTAGTGAACCATATTCCACTGTCACACCAGAGCAGATCACGAGTCAGATGTGTTGTGATTGCATGTCTTTTTGTACTCCCCCCCCACCCCCCACCTCTGCCACTGTGTTAATAATTCATCAGAGGTGCATGTTTAATGCCGACGTCTATGTGACCACTGCTGCACAGATCAGGTACAGTCCTGGCCAAGTGAATCCTGTGTCGGTGCACTGGGGGCTGCAGCTGGAGAGTGCTTCACACACAGTACACCACACCCCCTCATCCCTTACACAGAAATCAATCTGAGCTTCAGGAGCTCTGCCCTTCAATCCCAAGACCCTCTGTGATGCCAGTAAATTTATGAAGCAGCAGACAGATTGACAGCAATTGAATAATCCTCAGTATTTATGAGTCCGGTGGAGGACCTCCGAAGTAGTCGAAGGTAATGAAAGATGATGCTGATGTTGTGTGAAAACACAGACTGGAAGAAATGTGACTGATATTAAAGTAATCTAATTGCTGGGAATCAAATGCATATAGGGTCGTATAAAGAGAGGAGGTTTGGCTCGCACTAGTATGGAGCTGTCAATTCAATAATGTGTCCTTCCTGGTGCAGAATCTTATTCAATTCAGCAGAGGTTAAAACCTGGTGATATGACTAGGCAGTTCTCCCGCACAAATCTTATTGTTCCTGACAGGCAGGGAAGACGGCCTCTAAATGACATGCAACAAAACAATGAAAGCAATAGATGCCGGCTGCTTTTTGAACTCAGTAGAGCTACGTACATTCATACTGTGTGTATAGCCAGTTTGAATCAGAGAAAAAGTCGGCATTAGCTTTTCCTTGAACTGTTAAATTCCAACCTCAAAACTCAAATGTAGCCCGAACAAAAGAAAACATTAATGGAATACATTTCATTATGCGATGCACCTCATCTGAATTCCAGTCAGCCAGGAACTGTTCACACAATCGCATGCATTAGTGCAACAATATACATTTTGACGCTGGAACATCCCAATCCGGCGTCTAGGAAAAACACAGCATGCCCGGAATGTAAAATCAATTGCAACCTTCATTAGAGTTGAGCGAAGATCTCTATCGACACATACAAATGTACTGAAAGTGAAATGGATATATTCAACAACACATCCTCTGTGTGTGTATATGTGTGTGTGTGTGTGTGTGTGTGTGTGTGTGTTGTGTTCGCCGTACACAACATGCCCACCGTGGAGACTGCTCTTTCAAAGTAATGAGATTAACTGACA
Source organism: Centropyge bicolor (assembly GCA_037975185.1). Classification (NCBI taxonomy): domain Eukaryota; kingdom Metazoa; phylum Chordata; class Actinopteri; family Pomacanthidae; genus Centropyge; species Centropyge bicolor. The sequence goes on along the minus strand of JBBMOC010000012.1, from coordinate 688,049 downwards.
GCACATGTGCAACAGGATAGTCTCTGTTGCGATGCACTCTTCACAACCTCTGGTCAGATTTACTGTTGCAAGATGCCAATGGCTTTCCAGTATTGTATCGAAGCGTCCGGTAGCTTTCATATTATCCTGAATTAAGAGTCACACAATGGATTCATTTTAAAGGAGATATGAACAAACTCCATCTCATTGGATGTGACAATGTATTTACCATCTCATTCTGTGGATCCCTAAGTGCAACTTTATATTCTTCATATAAAGTTTGCTTGTTATCTATATGTTCTTACCAATGCCTTCCAGCGTATAAATCAGTCATATTATGGCAGTTTGCGGTGGCGGATGGATTGTGAGGGCCGGGGGCGGGGGGAGGGATGCAGTTGGCATTGGAGTGTGTGTGTGTGTGTGTGTGTGTGCGTGTGTGTGTGTGGGCATGTGAACTTGGCAGAGACATGAGATGAGAAAATACACTCACCAATTCTATTGTCTCCTAGAGATTGTACATCACAGTTCGGCCTGGGTGGTGTGTTTCTAAGCTCTGCGATGCATTTACCATCCAAAGGGAGGATTAGCGAGGGACACGCAACAGGATTTGTCTTTTCTCCGGAATGGCTCAATTTTCATATCTCCTCCAGCAGAGGCTCAAGTTAGGGTTCAACGAATGGTCGGAATCGCAAGATTGTTATATCAATGGATTCTCAAATGAAAGGAAGTGTGAGACGGATTTTATTGAATAAATCAGCCGCAGCAGACAGCAGTCATTTCTGATGTTAGCTGTCAGACAGTCACTCAGTCCTTGTGGATTAACCGTTTGAAACTGTGAGCTTACCTTTCTGGAAATACTGAGCATCAGTGATTTGCAGGTGGTAAAATGGTGCTTTCACACTGGAAGGTATGGAAACTCAAAATGTTCATTATTTAACTGATAAATAAATATGAATCACGTGAATACATTGTGGTAAATTTGTTTCATTTTTGCTTACAAACATTAATTCATTATTTCAAAGTCAAAGTGTTTGTTTCATAATGACATTCTTCCTGATGTCTCTTTTCCTCTCTTATTTTTACTTTTGTATTTTTTTTCTTATTTTTTACTTTTTTTTAATAAGAGAATATATGAAGTCCGAGTCCCGCCCCCCTCCGTTTTCAGCCAATCAGACGTCTCCAGCCTCTTGCAAGCTCAACAAATGCTAACAAATTTAGCCAGTTAGCTCCTGTTTGCTAGAGCAAACTAATTCTGAATCAACCTGCTACACAGACACCAACATCTGCTTTCAGTTGGCTTAACAACACTGATATAAATAGCAGATGCTATTCTGGCTTTCAATTAAAAGAAATATCAGAACCAAGCAAAAGGGAATAACATCTCACAGTTGTTTCACAATAATCACTGTTGTGAATATGTTTAATTTGATATAGTACAATAAGCAATTCATCTTTTAAGGTAATAATACAGTTAAGTGGCCTTTCTGATACTAATTTAAGATCATTTATGCCAGAACACAAAGATTAACATTTTAATTAAGGTAAGTCCAAAAGTAAGATATCAGTCAGATGCTGGGATGTTTGAGTCTAAATTTAGATTTAAAAAAAGAGAGAAAGATAAAAAAAGGAAAAAGAAAGATATGAGAGCTAATTTGTATTGTTCATCTCTTTCATCTTATCGCTCATTATTTAATCATCAATGTGTTTGTGTTGAACTGGAACTCTACACGACCCTGCTGATACACTGCTTATATTTTTATACATAATGCAGTACTTACACTAATTACATAAGGTAAATTTATCTCAAATATTTTATTATAATGTGTATCATTTGCAACAAACCAAACCAGTTGAAAATACAGCAAGTTATGATGATTTTAATTGTGCACAGACTTCCTGTCTCGATAGTCTTACAAGCATTGGGAATGTATTGACGCTTCGCTCCAATGTGTAGCAGTGGCCTATACTCTGTCTACATGTAGGCTTGTGTATCTGAACATCTTATCTTGGCTTAACAAGGCTGCACATACTAACATATACTCTAAATAAAAGTTGGGCTTGCTACCTTAAAAGAGGCAGGACCCACTGTGATTGGCTGAGGAGAGGGAGCGGTGAGAACTCCACAGTCATGAACAATGATATTATCAAATTTCATTAGAAAGTCTTTAGAAAACAGCCACCATGATATAAAAATAGTATTTTGAGAAAAGGCATTGTGAAATACAGTTTGTAATGAAACAAGAAAAATGACAGCAGATTTAACTTTTAATATCCAAATAAGAATGATTAAATATGCATTATCTTTTAAAAATAATGAGGTCGAGGTTGTGTCAAATTATTTCGCAAAATATCGCTTCATTCAAGTATTTTATTCATATTATGATTATTTCATAATGACTTTTTTTCAGTGTTGAAAACTTCTGGGCAACATGAAAGGGTTTTCTTAAAAATGTGCTTGACAACACTACAGAAGCATGAAAAAACATTAAAATTCTTAATATGTAGACAAAAAAGTCAGATGGAATATTATATTTCCAATCTCATTAATTCTTATGTCAGCACAAAGAAAAAGAGACTCCACTGAAGACTTATGTGTATAGATGCAAAAGAAATTTCCGATGCTGAAACAGAAGTCAATGGAGCACCTGGGTCCATTGCCTCCATCATGTTTCAGCCAGTGTTTGAAGTGCGTGCGAGCCGCGCCGAGGTACGTCTGGGGTCTCTGCGGTGGAACCTTTGAGGGAAGGATTAATAGGAGTGGGGGTCTGCTGATGCATGCTCTTGCTCCTTCGGGTCTCCATAATTCACATTGTCAGCTGAAGAGCCGGTGCCGAGCGCCAACCCGGAGCTGTCTCTCATCATCACACACAGTCAAGAGCCTGTCAGAACAGATGAAGCCACCGGCTCAGCACTGTCGAGGAACATTGAGCCGTAATTCACATTCTCCTGCCCCGACAGGCCTCACTAAATCCAGGTCCTGCCATGAAACGCTGGCGTCTGATCAAGGAAGCCCTGTGTCAAAACCACAGGAGAGCCACTACACTATGAACTAGATTAGCAATGATTGACTCGCCCTGCCTCCCCATCACATGATATTGGCACCATTAATTGGTATGTCGCTTTCCGCAGTGGTTCACTATGTGCACTGCATCACACTGCAGAAGAGAAAATTAAGACATATTTTTTCACTTCATGGCTTATTCAGAATGTAGCAGATGTGTGTGACACATAAAATGACTTCCTCTCTGCATTCCTCTTGAGCAAATTGCATTTCAGCGATATCAAAATTAAACTCCGAGGGGTTGTTGGGGATTAAATTAGTGTAATGATACGCAACATCACACTGCAGTGGCCTTTTTGCTACAGCCTATAGAGGCGTGTGAGTTCGTGCGACCCAGTGTAGCTGGATCTCAGTTATCAGCAGCAGCAGCAGCGTGATATTTGTGCTGATATACACATCTTGGCAGATGCATACAAAAGCTGCAAAGCCCCCATGTCCTTCGTACGGCAAAAAAAATCCTACGAGTATATTTAACAGAGAATTTCAACACCATCAGCATACAGACTCCACATCTGTGTTTGAGTGGCTTAATTAAGCTATAATGAAGAAGTGGGGAGGCTCCATCCAGCTCAGGGATTTGTGATGCCCAGTGTCAGACTTCATTTATAACACTAGGCTCCATGATTGGCACCCCAGTCTTCAGGAAACCTCAGGGCAACACGAACACCAGGAACAGACTGACGATATTATGTTTCATGGGACTACAAGCTACAAGAGTAAAGATGCCGAAACATGAGAAATTACAGAAAGAGATCCAGCAGCTGAAAACAAGAATACTTTGCTGAGACATGTTAATTTTCCCTGGAAGTGATTTATCATTGCATGCAGACGATCATTCAAGAATATATAAATGAAACTGCACTCGTGTCAACATGAGCTGGTTTAACATAACAGCAGTTTTGGAATGTTAATCACCACACCATCCATTGCTTTGGCGTGCCGCTGATACAAATGTATAATTCAAATAATTCAAATAGGCCTACATATTTAATTTGCTCCAGGCTTGTGTGCAAAAGAACAAATTGCAGTGCAGAAAAAGAAACTGACATATTAACATCTGCCAGGCTCTGGTTTTTGTGCTAGCTGCTCAATTAAATGCCTGTTTAAATACTCGGTGCACATCTCTTAAAGCTGTCACAGTTGCACAGTGCGGGACTGCGTAAATGGCTCGCTGTGCATGCATGAAACTTCCAGGGCTATACTGTATGAGCTACACATTGCAAATGCATGCATGTACATGTGTTGAGTTGACTAGTAATTCATTTTTCAGCTTGCTTACCAAGTAGTAATAAATATACATGTGTCGATAACTTTGAGGAAATTGTGTATAAATTCTGTATAAGCATTCAGATGTGTCATTAAAGCCTTATCTATAATTCTGCATTAAGGGGTTATGGAGTAGCATTAGAGCCTTCACATATAGCAGCTATAATCCAACACCACTGCTGATACCCTCCTCCTCAAAAATGTAATTACACATCAGGGCGATGGATATCCATGTGCACTGCAAAAACCGATCGGTGCATTGGCCACCTCTGTTTTCAAATTTTGATGCTGGTGATGATGTTAAACAAGTTGAAGAAAGGCTTTCATTAACACACATCTAGCAACGACATCTTGCAAATTGCAAACAATCCCAGTTAATAAACTAATGTAAGTACTTCGCCTATCAATTCAATGGCAATAGCTATTCAGTAGGTCATCATGACAAACCTCTCTTACAGCACGAATTACAGAAGATGAAAGCTGCACTAATAGATATTATTTTATCAATGTCAGATGACTAAGTGTATTGTGAGAGGGATCACTTGTAGTGACATGAGTGTGTGTAGTGTATTGTAGTGTAAATTGTAACGCCACAGCTTCTCTCAGCTCTGCAGAGCTGTTCCAGCATCTGTCCACCGCCAACAGAGTCAATGAGCAGCTGGTGAACATAGTGGAGCATTTATCATGTAAAGAGGCAGATATTTTTCTCAGGAGTTGGTGGAGACCAAAGCAAAAGCTGAACAGAGCGAATATTGAATTTACATTTGCCGGGTGGCTGGAAATTTGAAGACAAATCAACGTTAATGTTGGTGTGTGTCTGCTGGCTGTGCAGAATATTCAGCTAAATTGAGGTAAAAATGAAGATATGAAGTTTTTTTGTAGTGTCAAACATTGTTGACGTGTGTGGTTATTATCTTCAATTAACCCTCCTATTCTCCTCAAATATTACTAACACTTTTCACCCTTGGGGTCAATTTGACCCCATGGATATTTCCCTCCAAAAAAATGATTTGCAGATTATTATTGACCATTTTTTTGTGTCAGCCACTTTGTGTATTTGTTGAAAACATAAATAACCCCTTGATAATGAAATCTTGACCTTTCCTCTAGCGCCACCATCGGGACAAACAGGCCCAACAGGCTAAAATTGGAATTAATTTATCTTGAAAAGTTTTCTTCCAAATCTTCTCAAATTTACTGACAACCTTAGTGACCACAAGAGTATGAACCCTGTTGGTTTTGGTGACGATATGACGCTTCCTGCAGTGCCACCATCAGGTCAGACTTTCGGTTTTAGAGTTAGTGTATAAACATATTTACTTACTTATTTGCTGTTTTGTTGTTTTTGTATTGCTGTTGCTTCACCTTTAGATTTGGAAACTCCTGCCAAAATGAGCAAGCCAATGTAGGCTTCCAAGTCAAATACATCCAAGTCTTTCCAACTGTCCCCATACAAACGCGTCCCCTCTAAATTTGTCATCCCAAGAAGAATATTTTCAACCGATGGTGTTATGAAGTGCTCAAATGATGACTTGATGTCTTCAACATGGCTGACTGCATATCTGTTGGGGCCTTGAACCATTTTGATAATATTAGCAGCGCTAAGTCTGCCCTGCTGTTGAAGTGGGGAAAGGGACCATACTATGGAGAGAGAATATTGTTGGACCTCCCCCATGGCATGTATCAACTCAAAAGTATCATCTCTGCACCTGCAGGTGTGGGGATGTTAGGTCACAGATAGGTCACATACAGACAGACAAGTTTTACACAGCTAAAACAGCTTGGGGTCAAATTGACCCCAGAGGAACACCAATGCCTGCAATATGTGTTCAGCACATTAAAAAAAATATCATCATGATAATTTTATGATTAATCAATTGTACCAATCAAATTAGGAAAAGTCATGAAATATGAAGTCAAACAAAAAAGGCAACAATTATTTTTTGAATGATAAACATTGATTGGGGTCAAATTGACCCCAAGGATAATAGGAGGGTTAAAGTTGAGAATAAAATCTGTTTTACTTTTTTTTTTTAAGTTTTGTGGATGTTTCCTAAAACTCTACTTGTGCACTAAAACTAAAAAGCAGAGAGAACAGAAGGAACTAACATGGTTCATTGTTTCAAGACTTCCAGGTTGCAAACTTAAAGCTCCAGACTTCAGGAGTCCGCTGAAAAAAGTATACAGTGTCTGGGGTGTATCACGTCCATCTATAATTTAGTTTCAGCGCTTTATTGCTTGGATCCAGGGGAAGATTCATCATTAAGGTTTATTATTTTAGCTTTGGTATAATCCTTTTAAGTTCTTTTAGCAGAGCATTGTTCATGGTATAGGAAAAATTACAAAGCATGAAGAAAATCATCTATCACTGTCTTGATCACCAAGCTGCATGTACTGGTATAATTTGCTGCCATGCACTGCTTTGTAATAAAACTGGCAATGGAAATATGAATCAAAAAAAGATTCACCAAAATGCAATTAGACAAGTTCAGAAAAAAAGACACAGTAACATATATTCTAAATATCAGCTGCTGTTTTTCTACCTTTGCTCTTTTCAAAAAAGGCACATCTGCTGTTACACTTTGACATTATGTTCAAAAGGTGAAGAGGTTTCCGATGGAAAAACTGGGCCGACATCAGAGATGTGCACAGTGCAATCTGCAAGAATCCAAACACTCACCTGTGAGTTACATGTCAGCTGCCATGTTGGACTTTTAAACAGTTGTAAATAACAGCTGCTTCTGTTCACCCACTGTTGGGTGATAATGAATTCAGATTTAAAAGATTAACACTTACAGCAACTGTGACTGATTAAACTGATCTAATCATTAATTAATTCAACAGCTGATTGTCTTTCTCTCTTAGATCCAGATGAATACCAAGATTACATCAAACTCTACAATATTTTTTTCGGCAGAAGAAAATGTATATTGATTTGAGCTTGACATACAATAGTTAGTGGTTAAGTTAAGTCTGGCTTATACCAACCTGGGTTTTATTTTTGTAAATAATTTCAAATAGTGAAAATATCAGAGACTGACCAGAATATACAGTCAAATCTAGTACATATTTCTAATGCCAAAAAAAAAATCACAAATTAACCCTTAAAACCCATTATAATCTATCTTGCCTCTTCATCCTCAAACTCTTGATTCAGAAAATGGAAAAACTCCACAAAAATACCCTCTAATGGCAAAAAAAGGGAGAGACCTCAGGAAGATTGATGCAGGAGGGACAGACAAGAAAAAGACTTCTTTAAATAGATGAAGAATATGGACCAGAGAGGTCATTGAGCCGTACAACCTTCTCTCCACCACAAAGACCTGGAAAGATGACAGACTGCACTTGCACACAAGAGGCAGTGCTCAAGGTCACCAATAACACAAAGAGAGACGAGAAAAGGAGGCCATTCAAACAGAGGAGGAAGAGATGGCAAGAAAAGGATGAAGCAGGTAATTGTAGACACATGGGCATGGGGAGCATTAAAACGTCTGGGTCTGGGGTTCCTCCCACAGAACATTTTGAACTGAGTAGATGTCATTTCTTTTATTTTGGTGCTTTTTTGCAGGTGGTCTGATACTTTTTTCAACTAGCATGAAAAAATTATGGGTATTTTTTTTTTTTGCCATTTCATTCAGAGGAAGTGGGTGCAAGGTAGCAGTGAAAATGTGATTTAGTTCGGGCATTCTCCCATTAAGAAAGTGGAATACATTTTAAGAGCTCAAAGATCCCTCAAAATTGTAATTTAAGAACTACGATCATTTCCAGTTTTTGCAGTGTAGACACAATGAAAAGAGAGGTTCTGTTGTCACTCCACTGGTGTCTGTAAAAGCCTGTTAACATGAGCAGGGCTAAATTAACTTAGAAGCGGAGTTGCAGTTCTTACAAATTAAGGATGAATAATGAATGGAAAGCATCACTCACAGATCAACTCTCCTGTTTAAAATGTGATCCATATCATCTTTGACATATGAAATGAAGAGTGGATCATGATCTCGCAAAGTGATTGGCCATACTTCCACCATTAACTTTTATACTGAACAGCTTTTTCTCTGATGATGTGTCTTTTTTAGGTTTGTTAAAATGAACTGCTTCTACTCATTTTATCCTTTAGTTTGCACATAGAGCCTGTAAATATTTCTATAGGCACATATGTACTGTATGTGTTTAACTGTTGATAAAATGACAGAATGGTTTTATTCTGTTTGAGACATTTAATAAAAGTAAATAAATGGAAGAAAACAGCAGTTCTCTTAACCTTGACTGCAGGTGCTGCCTAAGATGAACCTTAACCTGAACCTAACCAAACCATAGTCATAGTGGTGGCAGATCAGGAAACATGTTCATATTGATGCAGTGTTAGTGTTAGTGTAAAGAAATTCTGATAATGGGAATGTCAAATCAGAAATAACTCATGAATCACTTTGTAAGACAGTGACAGACTACCTGTATTTATTGTATCACAGAGTTAACTCCTGAGATTTTGGTACATGTGTAACAGGGTAAGAAACACACATTATATAGGGAAGAGAGAACAAAAGAGAACTATGACTCTCGTACCCTGATTTTCCATCACAAGTTACTCATCTCCTGTTTTACTGACCTTCTATAATCATTTGTATTTGTGCGCTCACACAGACTTTCTGTGCAATGAGGGATTATTACGGCAATCTTGGGTGCACTTACTTTTGGTTTTACCTTTTAAAAGAGTACTTTAGCACTCCACCTCTACAACACTGTGGGACTGATGATAGACCGGCCGGCTAATTTAGCCTCAGGCCATAAGCCTCAAGCAGAGATGAGGAGTGGGCTTCGCAAGTCTGGTAAGCTCACTGCTTTCTAACCCAAATTTTTTTCTTTGTCAAACTTGTAGTCCTCAACCCTAACTGGACTCATCTCAATTAATGTCATTTGAGGAAATCTATCAGACTTTGTGCTGCTCCCTCTGGAGTCACAAAAAGTATTATACAACTTTTTTTTTCTTTTTTTTTTTTTTTTTACACAAGTCCGGTAAACAGACTTATATTGTGTTACACCCAGCCTGAATGTCCGTCCTTCACGTGAATCAAAGCAGCCACACACAAGGTTGTAAACAGAAAATAATTTAGAATAACACTAACAAAAAGCGACTGATGGTAATGTGTTTAATGTCAGAGTGAGCTAAGGCCAAAATACCAAACAAAAACTCAAGTATACTTCAGATAAAACTTGCCTAACAAAACAAACACCAAGAAAACCAAAACAGGATCTTACCTCCCTAACTAAACTTAAACAGGTAAAAAGTGTTACAAAAGAAATGGCGGCTGACTCCTACCAAACATTTCTACGCTACATGAATACACAGCGTGCCAGCTGTGTTCAAAACAAGCAGCAACCTCCGGCGCTGAAAAATGAAGCCAATGCAGAAGTGCAAAAAAGCTGCAGTTCCTCGAATAACCTCTAGAGCAGGCTGCAGAAGGGAGTCAGTTACATTTGAGCCCCATGTTAAAATGTCCGATTTTACGACAGAAAAAAACATATTTACAGCCTGGTTCAAAACATGGCTCTAGTCTCATAAGCTGTTTTTTTTATAAGGCGTTCGTTTAAAATATACAGCATACATCATTATGCACAATTCATAGCTGTCAATCTAAGTGGTGCCACTTTGATTGACAACAGCCACTGACGGTCTAAAGGGCGTCACCCCGGCTAATTCTAGTCACTGAGTTTGGGAAAGAGATCGTCGTGGGGTTAGCCGGCTAGCAACGATATTTAGCATTTAACCTAGCTGGTTAGCTGTAGCTAGTTTGATTATTTCGAATAAAGCGGCTTTTTTCAGCCAATAGTGTTCATTCAGCCAGCCCATAGGCCCATAGGCCATAGCCTCAGCTCCGCCCTCGCTCCACCTCTTTGTCCATATTTGGAGTAACCGGAGGTAGGCTACCAAGATGGCTGCGCCCTACGATTTGCTTCATTTTTGCTCTTCAGAAACCTATGGGTGACGTCACGGACACTACGTTCATATTTTATACAGTCTATGGTTCAAAACTGCCAGCTGGATTCAACTGAAGGATGGACCGCCCACTGCTTCTCTGAGTGCCACTGAGCAGCCAATCACGTGCCGACCTGTCCACTCCGACAGCCAATCCTGGGCACGGTACGGCGCATCCTTAAGCAGCCACCCACTGACATGCACTGATGTATAGAAACAGAAAATACAGAGAATACAACATAATATTAAACAAGCATACGACTCCAGTCGTAACAATTGGGACAGTTTGGCTCAAATAAATTTGTTGAGACAATTCAGCTAAATTTTTTGTTTTTTTGTTTCTGCTAATGCTTTAGAACAGCCGAGCGCATCATGTCATGTGGTGAGATTGTTTTGTCAACCGGTTTCAAGGTCAGGAGTAAACTTTCAATCTGAGGAGCCTTGGTGTAATAAAGTGAAGTTATCCTCCTCCTCAAGTTAAAATTGAGGTCAAATGTTAGTTTCTGCCTCTGGTTATGAGTTTTTGTGAAATTGTTGTACCTTCAGAAATTCACAGAAGACTACAGAGATGCTGTTTTTTTTTTTAATCCCTTTAACATCCAAGTCCTTGTGTGGTCACATTCTGAGCATGAAAAACCCAATTTATCTGATCTAGGTCGCCCTTTGAAAATAAAACGCTGTTAGCATTCAGAGGCACATGCTAACCTTGTTTTTCTAATTTGTTATCCCTTATCTGTGGAGAGATGGTAGATGCCAGGCTTCCCACTCACTCAGTTAGAGCCAGGAGCTGCCCTGCACAGCCACAGTCCTCTGCTGTTGACCACAGAGCACAGCCACAAGGGCAAATGGGGGTTAAGTGCCTATATCAAGGGCAGTTTGGTGGTGGTCGTTTAGGGAGGAAAAGAGCATTCCCTATTCACTCTCCCAACTCAGATTTTCCCCACTGGCCTGGGATTTGAAGTGGAAACCTCCCAGTCAGAAACCTGCCTGTCTAGCCTGACCCTCGCTGCTAGAAAAAATAGAGAAGAGGTTAGAATTGCAAGCAGTCTTCCTCTGGTGCATTTTAATCAATATTGATCTCCAAAACACAGAAATATTATCATAATATTTGTTACGCTTTTACGGTCGACTCCGTCCCACATCAATATCGTCCAACTTCCAGCAGCCATCCAAAAGCACTGTTTTTTTTTTTTTAAGACAAAAAGCAGTTCTTCGCCGAGGTGGCCCAGTGTGCCTCTGCAGGACTCGCCAGTGGTTATGAAGTCACCCACAGAAACCGCCAGAGCACAGCCACTGTCTCCTGGCCCTCCATGCCTGACCAGCTGCCTCCTGGAAGGAGCTTTGAATCCATCCTCCAAAGCTGAGTGCAATCTGGCAGCTGGGGCGAGGTGGTTTGGCTAGAGCCTCCCGTGAGTCAGAGCTCCCATGTGTGGCTCCCTTGACCTAAAAGGACTGGAAGGCGAGACCTTGTCCCAGTTTGTCCCTCTCATGTCATCATCTTTTTTACATCCATCCCATATCTACACTGATCCTACCCTTATCGTAGGTTCTTTTTTACTGTAAAACTTGCCCCCTCAATTTAAAGTTCAAATTTGAGACCAGTCTCAGACGTAAATAAAATCTAAAATAATCCAGAATTTGACAGGTCTGACCATATTTATTGAAAATATTGTTATGTAAAAGCTCTCCTCTTTAATGCAGAAAATGCTCAGTCACAGAAAAGTACATTTCTCACAATTTGTGCCACACTTTGCATAGCTCTTTGCTCGCTATGTGCAATCCATCGCCATAACTAACACTTTCTTTGTTTTATCTCGATTGATTGAGTCTAACATGTCCATTTTTTTCCTTGCATTGCACAACACTTTGCTTTATATTTTCATTTCCTCTAAAGAATAACCTACACACAAATAGATAATGGCAGCTGCTCAATAAAAGCTGTGCTACTTGTCATTTGGATATAACACCCAGGGACATGTCGGAGGTTTTTGACTATTTTTAGCCATGCTCGAGCAGTGCTTTTGGGCATAGCAATGTTGTCTGGTCGGTCCACCACTTTGGTCCCGACTTCACAAATATTGAACAGAATTCTTATGAAATGAATATTCGCTCTTTGTCGTACTGTTTTTCCACGATGCTGGACTTTTCATCTAGTGCCACCAGCAGGCTCCCATCAGCCCGCGGCTAGCGTGTGTTCAGTGCCGCTTGGCAAATGCAAGATAACAGGCTTTTGGTGAACATGGTAAACATTGCCTGTTAAATAGCAGCATGTTAACATGATCACTGTAAGCATGTCAGCATGCTGATGTTAGTATTTGGCTCAAAGCACAGCTTGCTATAGCCTAAGTACATGCTCACAGAGCTGCTAGTGTGGCTGTAGGCTCTTCGTCTTGTTAAAATAGTGAGATGGTGAAACATGACAGAGCTGTACAATGTCACAGAAATACCATACGTGAGTGTTATTTTTACCGTTGTCGGGTGAGCGTGGATCACTCTTTTCATGAAGCTGCTGATGTGACATTATGACAGTAGGAAGACAGTCAACTGCATATGAGTTCAGACCCTGCTGATGAAGGCTACATCATATGGAGTCTAATTCAGCTTAATGATTTTGTGGTGATGAAAAGCAGAAGCTGGAGCCGACTGGAAGTTTGCAGAAAACCACCTGCCATGACATAAAAGAGCAAGAGCCCATTCATAAAGAAATATATATGCTTAATGTGAACTATAATGCTCCATGAGGTATCCAACAGTCCAGTAACAGGGAGGTCACTGGACGACATTTGGGAGCTCTTTAAACAGAAATCCATCTATGTCCACTCAATCCGAATTTGCCTTCTGAACAAACATTCATATTTGAGGTGCATGTGGGAATAAATAATCATATGCTATTTGAGATGATGATTTTTCTTTGCTTCGCTTGTGCCCACATTAAAGATCGCCTCTAAAAGCTCTGCTCCGCCGCTGTCTCCGTGCACTTTCCAAAGTGATGGATGGAGCTCGCCTCTGATCGCTCCTTCTCATATTGTTCTCTGGCCACATAGGGCAGATCCCCCCTCATTAATAAACCTCAGTGATTAATTTCTAAACCTCCCTCTTGTGTCCCTTCCCTTGTCGTCTGTATAAAAAAAAAGGCGCCCTACTAATTAGTGAACACTGATGGAGCATCTATAATGCCCAGGGACAAAGGTAAGGAGCAGTGCTGCTGTTGAAAAGAAATCCATGAATAGCCGACTCACTGTGGCAGAACTCTCCATCTGTACCTCCAGTCTAGTGGATGTTGCCTGAAGATAAAACCATTTCTTTCTTTTTTTTTCCTTCAAATTGTAGATTTGAATTCCCCTTTGGTTTAACAAAGATTGTGTGACACATTTCGTTATCATAACAGCACCTGTCGAACTCAAGCATTAAAAAATACACTACGCTAATTATCTCCCTTAAAATCATCTGTGGTTCGCTGTGTTGACAAAAATCAGCATTTCATTCTTTAATGAGTGGAATACTCATAAATCACTCGCCTCCTTAATTATCTAACATTTGTTGCATTGTAATAAGATGAGAAGCCAAAGACTGAGATTCAAAAGACAAAAGACAAAAAAACCCAAAAATATTTTAATCATTCACTCAGTGTACTTTTTCTAAATATAGCAGCAAATTTAATTTCTGTGAAGAATACGAACAATGTACTAGAATGACAATAACTGTTGCCACAGTTTACTGAGCTTCCTGCACTTTTGAATATTTTCTCCTTACTTTTATTCTTTTTTTTTTTTTTTTTTTTTTTGAGTTATCATGATTTTAGAAACTGATTAGAAAATGATTATATCTCCATGACATTGAAATACAAAACAGGCCTTGTGTATCTTAAGTTACTCTGCAGCCCATTTCAGTTGAAATAGATGACAAGAGGTAATAGATCAAGGTAGTAATGGGTATTAATGTTATGGGGAGTGGGTAAGGACTCAAACGCAACACATAGGAATGGACAGTTGGTAAAGCCATTAATAAGGGCAAAAGAAATCTTAAACAAACAAAAGTCACGGCAGGGTCGGGTCCAGGAAGGTCAAAAAATCCACAAACTTCAACTAAGAAAAGGAGACTAAGCGCTAAACCATTGACGGGGACGAAGGAACAAGGAGACACGAAAAAACAAGAACAACCAACAATCCAACAAAGGCAAAGTGAAATGAACTGGCTTATATAGAGTCCTGATGGGTGATTGGCTGCAGCTGGGAACACAGGTGATAGGATGAGGTGGGAGTGGCTAGTAGGTGAGGTGAGGCAGAGGCGGGGTGAGTAGGAAAGTACAGAGACCTGAGGTGAGAATCTATGGCAGGTGAATAGTGACAGAATTTAGACAAGACTACGACAAGACAAGGACACGACAAGACTAGGACGAGACCGACAGAACTGAAAGAATAATGACACGAACAGTCCCAAACTGACCGAACTATAACAGAGACTGAAACTAAACTATAACATAACTATGGCAATTAAAGGAATAGTTTGACAGTATAGGACATTAGGACACTTTTCATGCAAAGAGTTAGATGAGAAGATTGTTACCACTCTCATGTCTGTCCATCAAATATGAAGCTGGAGCCAGCAAATAGTTATCTTACCTAATCATAAAGCCTGGAGCAGCTACCTTGGCTAAACAAAATATGCTTCCAACTGTATGGCTAGTGAGCTTTAACACATATCTCACTTGTTTAATCCAGACAAGATCCAAGGTTTAAAAACAGCTTTTCTCTTCCATTGCTTCTGCTTCTAATGCTTCTGCTAAAGCTGAGCTGACCACATCCTCGCTGTAGCCTTTTATTTCATGATGGATCATCGAACTCTTGGCAAGCAAGTGAATAAATACGTTTCCCAAAAATGTCAAACTGGTCCTTAATTTAATATCATTTTTGAATTAGATGTGACTTTGCTACTTAATTGGTTTTTCATTGAAGTGAGAGGAAGGGTGATGGACTTGTCAGGAATGATTGCTTTGATATTTTTTTCCACTAATTCAATGTTCAATCTTTCTAAACCTTTCAAATAAAGCAGCGATTGTATGAGAGGAAGGTCGGACTCTTTTGATCTTTTATGAAAAACACACATTTCTGGCGAAAATTGAAGTTTTTGAGATATACAAATGGAAAAAAAAACTTGTCTTTTTGTCACTTAAATGCACATTTATATCGAACTTGTGGCTCAGTGGTTCTGTGTGAAATGACCAGAATATTTTTTTTCCTACTTTATAATGAAACCCTGATACACATACTGTACTAAATAAATAAGTAATAAATAAGAAAGTATGTGACCATGAGTTATTCACACATCTCAGCTATAATAAATGTATTACTTGCAATTACTGATGCAACATTTTGTAAAGAAAAACGAACCCTGCATTCAGCATTCAAGTCATTTCGAAATCTTTTGCATTAGTATTTTGTGAAACTTATGAAGCATGCTGTGCTTCTGCTGCGGTGCCTGTCACTTTATTTTAAAAATAATCACCCACACTGAAGGAAATATCACTTTTTAAAACTGGAATAGGCCACAAGAGCATGAAAAGTGGTCCACTAAAGGGAAACTTTCATTTATTTCTCATTACAACAGGACATTCAGTGATAATTTGCATGCATAATAGATTGTATCTCCTCTGCAGATACTGTGAAAACAGAACAAGGAGGTCAAGAAGGGATGGGAGCAAATAAGCAACCTTTTCTGACACATAAAGCACAAGTTCAAATCACATGGATTGTGTATTATTTAGAGGCGACCTCTGGTCAGAAATAAAGGAGCATCTATTCTTCATAGATACTGTGCCTGTGTGGGGCTAATGATGGGTAAAATGCACAGCGGAGACGGCAGCGCAAAGCTGCGCTTTGATGAATCGGGTGATTATATTCTGAAACACTCCTTTGCTCTACAAACTGCTGTGGCATAAAGTAATCCTGTTTAGATCTCACTGACTAAAAAGGCCTGCTTGCTATTCATGTGTGAATCCCACAAGCGGAGGATTTCTGCCGTTCACGCCTTGGATTACGGAGGGAGGCACCTTTAGCTCAATCAGCCATTGCTATGATGTCACTATTTATGTTCAAGTTAATACATCTCATTTACACATTGGATTTTCGCTTGATACCTGCAAAGCTCTGGCAATTAGCTATTATGAATTATTCAACAGTCGGGTCTATAGATCCATCGGTCTTCTGCTGCTTTAAAACATAGTACGTACTGCTTAAAATGGGTCATATTATTGATCTTTGGTGTAATTTCTACCCAGAAGCACAAACACTGTAAAGGGTTTCATCAGTAGAAAATCCTGCTTAGGGGCACAGAGGTCCTGCAAATACTGTAGATATTTATCTGTGTTCATCCTGAAGAAACCACATCATCATTTCATTTGATTTGTCAATTGAAGTAAACTTACTCCTGAGTTGGTCGTAGTCTTGGACTCCAGCTTTACCGTTCAGATCTTTGGGGTAACTTTCACTCCACTTGATGATAATTCAGCATCACCAATTGTCTTACAGAAATAAAATGATTTCATATTTTGATAGAATTATTTTATAATTACAATGTTTCACACATGTTCTTCAAATATTTCAGCAGATCACTGTTTGCTTTGTACAAGAGTTTGATTATTTTCTATTTGATTAGGCTTCTGATTACAATCTGGCAAAATGTATTGATATCCTCTCCAATACTGAAATAATTATTTCAAACATATCACTCAGAATGGCTGGATTGAATGTTAGGGGGGCCCAGAGACAATACTGGCTGTTGACCCACCCAGCACCCCTGCACATCTTTGCAGTATGTAGAATATGAACCCTGTTGCCTACAAATTCCCATTACATGCAGTGCACACAACAAACTCTGCAGCCTCGTTATAGGGCATTAAACAGCCCTGCAAGCTGGAGTAATGCTTCCTGGCCCCAGTTTTTCCATGTGTCAGTCGGTTTGTGGTCAAAAACACAACTTATTCTAGGCATATACCCTGTGTGAGAACAATATACATGAAAACAAAGCACAATAAAAGTCTCAAAACTTGACTGAGGTCCAAGTTAAAGGCAGTAGTTTAACACTACAGACCTGCATTTGTTGATTATGCACTTCAGAAGTCCAAATTCTCTAACAAATTTGCAATTGCTCAAGTAACAAAAACTCAATTGACACTTAACTAAACTTGGGGCATTGGAGATCCCTATTGATTTGGAAATAGATTTTCTTTCATTGGAAAGCGGCTGGTGTGTCTATGAGATTGGCAGAAGCAGGCGAGCAGCCCACTGGCTGGAATAAACATTTTTATTAAGTTATAGTTTTAGAAAAAAATCCAACACAAATTCACAAACAATGATTAACATGCACAACTTTAGTATACAAGACAAAACAGTTACTTTTCAATATGAAAATGCCATTCTACATGTCAGTATCTCACAGAGATCATTGATTAATACACCAGTATTAAGGTCGGAGAACACACTATATAAAAGCAATAAGGTTGTCTTTGATGGCCATGTTTAAAAAATATATGGAAGCTATTTACACTGCACCAGGTACACTCCTTTTTAGCAACAACTACAGAATCCAATCTACACAAACCAACCTTATGGATATAAACAGATATGTTGTTGTTCTGAGATCAATACATTTCAACCATTCCAGCTGGTGGCTCCGATCACTTCCTTCATTTCCTCCAGATTGTACTTTGTAGTATTTAAAGCACAAGGCCAAAAACAATAGTTTTGCTTTCTTATGTGAGCATGAGCAGAGGTAAGAAACATTAGGCTGAATTACAACTATGTAAATAATAGAAAGAAAACTTTGAGAATCTGCCACACATTTAAGCACTGTAAATTAATAACCTACGAGTCTGCCATCTGGCAATGAGATTACCTTATTTCGATACTAACGGAAATATTAACACTTGGATCACGGATCTGCACACACAAGCTGCTTTGAGGCCCGATCACACCAGAAAGTGGCGCCGCCATATTCATCCACGCGGCTTTGTGAAACGGGCGTTGCTTGAGGCTTGGTGTGAACTACTG
Organism: Centropyge bicolor; assembly: GCA_037975185.1. Classification (NCBI taxonomy): domain Eukaryota; kingdom Metazoa; phylum Chordata; class Actinopteri; family Pomacanthidae; genus Centropyge; species Centropyge bicolor. Next base: position 669,724 of record JBBMOC010000012.1, on the reverse strand, counting down.
AAGCTGTCGAGCTAATGGCTAAACACCCTAGACAGACTGGAACATGCTAGTTATAGTCAGTCTTTTTGTTCTCAGGATTGTACATGATTTTGTTTTTTAAAAAATCACAGAGCGAGTTTGCTCGGTAAATAACGGAACGTTAAGTTCACACAGTTTATTCAAGAGATGTTTGTACCATCAAAACCAGTCTAAAAACTATACCTCTGTTGTGGAGGAAGCTATACTCCAACAAAGAGACAATAAATTGTACTGTTTTAAAATGCTGGTGTGACTGGGCTTTTATGCTGTTGGACAGAAAGATAGACAGTAGTAATCTACTACTGCTGGAGCCCAACAGCGGTTGTGTTCGACGTGTACCTCAAAAGAATCAACCAGCCAATCAATTTCAATCAATCTCAGGTCACTGCTCCATTTCAAAGTCACAATCTACCACTACACTACAAAACACTTGTAAAATATGTGGGAAAAAATGAGCAAATACAGTGAGAATTCTTGTCAAAAGCAAACCAAAACACAACAGAAAAAGAATGCCTTTGACGTTCGTCCGAAAGGGAGTAAAGAAGTAGAGGACATCTGAAACATCATTGACTGTAACACAACAGAACGAGTGCAATAAGAAAGCGGCCATCAGTCAATCAAGCAGCTGAATTGTGACAGCTGTAATAATGGGGCGGGAGAATCAATATCCCATTGACTGGTCTGCAGCAGTCTAATCAACGAGCTCAGAGCTTTATGAAACCAGTCAAGGAGCAGATAGGACAGCCTGATTATGTCGGCCGTTTGGACTTTTTACGAGGCCTCTGGGGTCTGCACACCTGTTCAGACGGCTAAGTGAGGACGTCCAGTCACCTTGCATCAATTCCTTGTGCTTTCATTCGACTTTGGGGTGGGGGCGGGCGGAGGGGGGGGAGTAGAGAGTGCAAAATACAGACGACGACAGCCTCCGAGCTAATGACCTACACAGCCCCATGTTCGGCAAAGGCACGGTAATGTGTAGCAGTTCAGTTGACTGTATCCTTCCACGTCCACGTGAACATTGTCAGGACCCCAGTAATCACACCTCGGCTCTTACTTGGGTGGCTTTTGACAGACTCATCCACATGATAAAAGGGCGTGAAAAGTGGCTCCCTCAGCAGAGTCGCAATGTTCCTTTGTTGCTGTTCAGTCTGGTATATGTTCAATGGTAGTCGGTGATGGGGTGGGGGGGGTAAAATGACAGCCGTGCCTTTCGCTCCATTTCCAGTCAGGGCTCTTTCACCGTGGTATTGGCATCAATTATTCTGATGCCTTAATAGCACATAAATTATGCCACGGATGGAGTCATACATTTATTATACCACAGACCATAAATACTAAAACCCAAATTTACCGCCATATATCTCAATCCACTGCGGCTTTCCTAAAGCTTCCAACCCTTTTTGTCTTGGTTGCCCCGGTGTACTTGTCTCGATAAAAATTTAATCTACATACCTTTTCCCAATAATGGGCTCCCTCTACATTCTGCGTTTCCTGTCCTTCCTCGCTAATTTCTTCGGTAAGAAAAAAAAAACAATGCCTCCTACAACATGAATCTTTCTCCTTAGCTATTTGAAAAGGAAAGAAATAAAAAATTTGAATGAGCTCTAGTGAAGGCACTGTTATCCTGGAGTCCATTGTGCACTGGGCCAGCTGGTCATCTGGGGTGTAGATGGAACATGTTCAGAGATATGATATACGTATCTAGAACACAGGTCGTCTAAATGTAGAGGAGGAACAGCACACATGGGATCTGCTTGACTTAGTAACACCGCACGTCTCTATTCTCTGCATTCCTTACTTTTTTTTTTTTTTGCCAGACTAAGAATGCAGAGCGTGATAGGCATTTATTATTTAGAGGAGCATGAGATAGAGAGCAAATGCCAGGATCTATCAGAGCATTGTAGAGAGAGGCCTTAAGCTCTAGAGCCAGTGGCTCTCGAACAGATCTAATATTTCAGTATGCAGGGATAAGTGGGTTTGAGGCACAGTTGATCAATTCGCTGTGCATCTTTGACATATCTGAGCAGGTCTGGTAAAACCTTTAAGCCTGCAGTGGATGTTTCATTTGGCTAAAGCGGCAAAAAGTGTCATAATTGTGGATATTATAATTGATGTAAAACATGGATGTAATCAATGAAAATAGACTTGCTGAGAAGCTGACCTTGAGAAGATAAATTCTTGTGAATACACTTTTTTGCAAAGGATTTTTTTTTTTTTTACATAGGAGTAAAGGAATCATAAAGCAAGCAGCCTCTGTCACCTACTTTGGTATGGACTGTATGTGTAAAATGGGTTTTAAGGCAATAGTATCTCCAAAGATACTAATAAGACAAGTCATGTAGACATCATAACGTCTAAAATGAAACCTAGAGCACGGTGGTGAAGAAATACCGAAAGAAATCATGCACGCAAATCATCACGTCTCTATCTGATGGTCCTTTAAAAGAAAGTGGCGTGGTCCCTTTAAGAGTTCGGCGGAGTCCGGTCCTTTCCAGTCTTTCCCAGCCCTGCCACTGAAGGCCGGGCCTTGTGCCAGTCCAGTGGAGGGTTTACATAGGACGGGCTGACTGAAGGGATGGAGGGGGAGGGAGGTCACTCCATGGGCTCTGATTAGACATCACCAGACGGAGCAGAGCAGTGCACTGATGAGGACTGCAGAGAGGTACAATGGGCCGAGGCGGCTCGCTCCTGAACCCCGCGCTCCCATGCCTGCAACGAAAAACCAGCAGAGCAGCTCGTGAGGAACCAGAAATACCCGTCCAATCAAAAGAAGAAAACCTGCACTCCACTGCGCTATCCCCTAAATTTCTGACAAGTCATCATAAATCAAAAGCCAACTGTGAATGTTTTCCATATCTACATTATTACTGGCTTTCAACAGGAGAGGCTATTTAAGTATCCGGAGAAAGATAAAGTTCGTATCACATCAAAGAGGGGAGCGGCAAACTGAGCCGCCTCACAATTTTGCACAGCAGTGGGATGGGAGCACAGAACTGCTTTATATGCTGCAGCGCTGTGCAGCCAGTCAACAAGGAATAATAACCCAATGGCAGAGATGGATGACACCGCGCACGCATTTCTAAAAAGGTCGCTTTTCTCGCACTCAAAATAAGTCTATTACACATGGTTGGAAAAGGATGCAATGAAGCCAAATTAAATATTGTCTCTGAATTACTTGAATCCTCCCTTAAGCTTTATCTGCGGTCAAAAAAAGGAAACGATACAGAGATGGGGAGACAACAGCAAACTCACTTAATTTATGGATATGGATGGGTTCACTGCCCACACCTTCGCCGCCCTCACTCAAGGCCTTGATCTGAATGAGATAGTTGTCATTGGCAGAGAGGCTGAGCTCCACGGTGGTTTTGTTGGTCAGGATAGGGTTGATGTCATTATAGCGGTGTCTTTTCAGCAGCACCTGAGGGAGGAGGAGAGGGCGATGCAGAAATATGAGCTCATGCAAAAAAAAAAAAAACGTCGTCCTCGTTCCTGGAGATAAATCAGGGCTTTTGCAGTGAAACGGGACTTACCAAATATCCAATGACCTTTGACTCTGTCTCCATAGCTACAACGGGATCCCAGTGCAGTGTGAGGGTGGAGCCAATCATGGTCCATTGTATGTTGAGTGGAGCCCGATCTGGAGCTGGTAAGAGAACCACAGGTAAAGATATACTACAGGACATGCATAAAACAATTTACTGCCCTATACAGTAGATCCACTTGGACAGATTTTGATATGAAAAACTCTCATGTTATCAGTCTGAATAATACATTGAGGCTGCAGCAGAGCACCCCCACTAATTAAGACAGAGTGAATTCTAAGGTGGCCTTGAAAGCTCAACATACCGCAACTTAGAAAATAAATGCAAATGGACGAAAACAAAAGAAAATGAAACATCTTCACCAATTTGACACACATAAGCAGGATTTAGAAACGAGTGTGGCAAAGTGAGACAACGCAACCAAAAACAGAAAACATGACCCAAGTACAGAGACGCGCTTTTAATGCAGGAACTCTTTAATACAAGAAGTCTTTTTATGTGTTCGATTGTGTTTTCTTACTTTGCAGCTTTTTTTCCACTGGTGCGTTTTCAAATTGGTTGACATTTGCATCTTTCTCTGCATGTTTTTTTTAAATGCTGCAGCGCTTCAAGCTTTAAGGGCCACAGTAGAATTCTCACTCTTTTCCCAAATAAAATTGTAGTGTCAAGCACTGTATGGTCGCTGGCAGGAAAATTTCCAGCTGCCGGGAATGAAAAAGCGATATGGCCCAAGGAAGCCGGACTAATCCTGGTGTCATAAACATGAGCATGTTATGGTTACTTTTTCACTCAAATTGCAAGAGTGTCTGTAGACTGAAATCCCTACATGTCAGGAATCTTGCTTGCAGCAGTTGTCTAGTTTAGCTTTAACATTCCATTTTAAATACCTGAATCATCCCTGCTGCTATCCTGATTTATCTCCTCTTCTTTTTGCTTATTTTCCAAAGTAAAGCTCCCTTGTCAGATGGAAGTTTGTGAGCACAACCAACAAAGCCGGAGAAATGCTACGCCTATCATGTTGAGGACAGCGCGACGTCATCTGAGAGGGACACGGTTCATGAACAAGGACCGTTTAGAAATGATTTCAATGCCCCCTCTGGGACGGACTCACGTGGTTTCTTTGTGGTTGTGTTGATGGGCGCCGACTGTGGCCCGGGGCCAGCCGTATTGAAAGCGGCCACAGAGAGGTAGTACACTGTGTTCGCTTTCAGACCCGTGATGTTAACCAGCGTGTAGTTTCCAGATATGCGCACTTTGCCAACAGTGTCGGGCTTGGTGTCATCTTCCCAGTATACGACCTGTTGGGCAAAAAAAAAAAAAAACACAACTCACATTCAATGGCACAATCAGCCAGATTCTAGTGGTGCATTATTGAAATTCATATTCCATCATGAAATCTGAAATGCTGTTTGTATTACAGAAGAGAAGGGAGGGAGAGATGATAAATTATAAATTTTTCACTAGCCGAGTCTCAATCACTGGTGCACATCCTCTCAGCCACCCTGGCCAAATAAACAGGGCATTAGTGGGCCATAGGATAACTGACCTGGGGAAGAAAATTCATGTTCACCGCCTGCTTTGTTCATGAAAACAACCTCAGCTCTTACTTTGGCTGTGGGCATTAAAATTAAAAAGCTATGGATAAATCTTACAAATATTTCAAAACGCTTCACATTGTACGTTCTGCAACTTTCTAAAGCAAAGCAGGATTCTGTGTTCTGTTAAACAAGATGCAGAGTTTGCTTTCCTTTAGGCTATTAGCCTTCAATTAAGGATGCAGGTGAGCAGATATTTGATAAAGCAAATGGACTAATTTGGAGCTCGCTTTGGGTCATCTTCAGTATTCATGTGTGTGGTATTAAGTGACATAAGAGTTAAGTCAATTAATAATTAAACTGAAATTTGAAGTCTGTCCTGGGGGATACTTGTGCTATAAATTATTTCATTTCAAATGCGTTATCAATTAAAGCTGTGTATGATAAACACCAGAATTTAGTTAACACTAATATAATCTTTCGAGCAATAATAATGATGATCACATTAAACTGATAGTGGGTTGCATTTGCATTCATCTCATTAAAGGCTGAGCGCCACATACTGACTACATGTGCAAGCCCCAGCTCCGGATCCATACTGTTGGTGGCCTATTGAGATTCAGCAGCTTAAATCCACTTCAGGACGGCGTTTGGAGAAATAAGCTCTGTTCTAAAAGGACAATGTGGCCACTGCTATGGCAACTGAAGGGCTTTGTGCTGAGGGCCAGAGGTGACAGATATTGAAAGAGCACCGGGGGAGTAAAAAAAAAAAAAAAAAAAACAGCATTTGCATTCTTGAAAGGATGAGGGATTTTATTTTCCTCTTGTGGCTTTGCTGTTGGCGCACCAAAGCGTTGGGGTCATTTCATGATATCATTACACTTAAAATCTTTTGCAGAGATACATGAGAAGATATTGTAGAATATTATAAGTTAAAAAAAGGAGAGGCAAAACTAATTTTAAGCACAATGAAAGGATGGTTATGAGCTGATAAACAAGCCACAGGGAAAAAGCTCAATTACCATGTTATTTGAGAAAAGGGAAAGAATGATTTCGCAGAGAATCATAACCCACCTCATATCCAAGCACTCTTTCCGGGATGGCGGGGAGAGCTTCCCAGATCACTTCAATTTGCACAGCAGACACACTTCTAGTCCTTACCCTCTTAGGTGCCACACTGGGGACTGCAGAAATAGAGCATTGGTGAGAATCCCAGAGTCTCATCCAACACCATCACACACACTAATAGCAATAAGAGGAAAGGCACAGAATAGACCTGTAGTTTCACTGAAAAGCTATTTCCCCTGCTCTCTTTTAATGGGATCTGTGACTGACATAAGGGAAGACTATCTGCCCAGCAAATTCAATTAACAGAATACCTCCCTGACAGCGCGGTGTGGTAAGTGTCTTCTAGGATTTCCTGTAATCTACCAGCATGATAACTAATATCAAGTTGACATTCCCAGCTTGAGAGGGGAGGGAAATAACAGCACTGGAGGGGGGGGGGAGGAAAAATCATTTCATCATTACTATTCCAAGGTCACAGTTGTAAGGAGAGAGATTATAGCTTATTTAAGCATCACTCTGCTGCCGGGGCTGTGAAGCCGGTGCCGCACCTTCTTCTGCAGAGTACACGGTGGCAATGGAGCTGAAGGGCCCCTCCCCTCGGTTGTTGTACGCCCCCACTTTCACGTCAAAAGGCGAGAAGGGCGGGATGGTGTCGTTGCGGAAGACGTAACGCGCCACTCCAGGTGTGGAGATGACCGCCCGCGTCCACGTGACCGTGCCCACGGGCCTGAAGGCGATGATGTAGCCGAAGCCCTCTCCGTTCTGCAGTTCCTCGGGAACAGGCTGGGAGCGAAACACAAAACTATAGTGATATTAAAACGCATACAGACAAAGAAACAGACAGGCCCATCTCTGCGCTGTACCTCGACAAGGGCTTCTGTGATTAGACACAGCCTCTCTCTTTACTGCCCAGAACACTCGGCAATCACCTTTTCGCCTTATCTTTTCCTCCTGCATGGCTATGTAATTGTGGCTAAAGTGCTTCAGAGGAAGTGCTCTCTGTCCCTGCTTTTGGAGGGAGAAATGGCACTTGGCGGCTGAGCTGGAGGAGAGGTGTCTCGCTCTAATGTGGGTCATAAAATTGCTCCGTTCAATTCTGCACAATTAAGCAAAACCATTACTCGGCCATGGAGAGAACAGTAAAATGTGACAGATGACTTACCTCCCATGTTATCACTAATTCAGACTTTGTGCCGCCTCCACCTCCGACATCAGTGGGAGCTGTATCAGGAACTGTGAGGTAAAGCCCAGAGGGGAGCAATTAGAACACAGTTTACAAAGCTCAACGACAAGCCTCAACTATACCTCTAGCCTTATGACAAGGGTGCCTGCTGCCGATACTGTCTTCTATTTTACAGCCCACAAATCTCTCACTGTGCGCAAACACAAACATTGCACGAAATAGTGAATTACTGATATCGCTGAAATGTCACTGTGCATAAACACCAGCCAAGATCTGTAGTATTTTGCAAATGGCATTCAACACAACCCACTCCATTCCTATTCCCACTCAGCTGTTTGTGCACTGATGGCAAAGCTGATAGTGGAGGTGGAGGAGCACTCGTGCACGTCTTTATAGTATCCTTTAGTAAGCGGAGCATCGCATTTAATGTGTCATGGTTGTTGCAGCGTTGATGTCTGATGCCCGTGTATGGTTGTCTATTAGGGTCGAATGTTGGGAACAGAGATCCAATACTTTCCTGGAAATTCTCGCCTGGAAAAAAAGCTGTGGTAACCTGGATTTTTAGTGCCTGTTTATGCGGCTGTGTATTCATTAACTGAAGACAATGTAGTGTAACAAAGACGCTTTACCAAAGCTGTTATTGTTGCAGCTATACTCTAGTATAGTGATCTCACTCTTCAATATTATTTCACCAGATAAGAAGCCCCAAAGCTGCTCTTTGTTGAAAATTATAGCTATACAAGTTATATAAGCAAGCACATAGCACAACATCTCAACATCAGGCTTTACTTAAAATCTCAGCACAGAGATTAGCCTATAAATATTACAAGGAAAGAAAAAGCAATCATTCTTGTGGCTTTCAGACAGAGGTGGGCACGCACAGATTTCTCCACAATCATGAAACCTTGCATGTATGTTGACTTTTACTTCTTTGACTTCTTTCGACAATTTGGCATCTATCACAGCTTGAAATGGCAATTAAAATGTAGTCTGAGTCCTGAGCTCCATCAGAGCTGTCAGGGCAATTTCAGCAGACAATCAAACAACTGCCAGTGTGTTGTTTTTTTTTCACCTCAAAGACTGTGTAAAAAAAAAATGTTGCTCTACTGCTGTATACCAATAAATTATTATTAATGAATAACATTTTAAACTTAAAAAAAAGCAATTAAACTGTGTTACTGTTACTTTACTTTATGTTAGTGTTAAAATACATAAGTAAAGTGTGAAATGTTCTAGGCAACTAATATTTTTTAAATCATGGCAAATCATTCAGCACCAGTGTCTCTGTGTATATGTGTGTTTAGTGTCACATACTTGCATCTTCTGTCCTGGTCTTGGCCGAGGCTGGGCTGGGCTCTCCCAGGCCTACAGTATTGCGGGCCACCACCCTGAACTCGTACTCCACCCAGGCGTTCAGACCCACCACTGTGGCTGTCAGCATGTTACCATTGACCACCTCTGGCACTGGAAAGCAGAAATTGGTTCTTTAGAAAATCAGGCTGCCTCACAACTGGACTCAAATTGAATGATTAATAAATAAAAACCCTCATAAAAACCCAGATAAAAGAGGACAGGAGGAGTGTTTTATGGTACCTGTGTCAACAGCCTGCCAGCCCACAGTAAAGGGCGTCCGGGCCTGGATGATGTAGCCAGTGATTGGGCTGCCGTTGTCCCTTCCAGGAGTCCAGGAGAGCTGGGCCGTGCTGTCTGTGATCTCATCCACCGCTACCTTGTCCGGGGGACCTGGTGGGCCTAAATCAATCAGACAATGAGAAAGGTGAACCTGAGGTGATCACCTAGAAGCCTCCCTTCATCAAACTCATAAAGATTTCTGCACCTTGTTAGATATCAAGGCCACTGTGCTCCCTTTAATTAAAGGCTACATCCTTAGTGTGAGCATGTGCTGCATGTGTGATGTGCAGGGCTACAAAGTGATTGCTGAATATGGTAACACCAGCAGCAGAAAGAGACAGTGCATGGGATAATTTATGACAAAAGGAAAGACAGGCTACATGGGAGCAGACGCTAGTGAGCAGAATAAAAGAAAGAGAGATGCAAGTGTTTGTGACTGCTCCACGCTCCGGCTGTACCATGTTGCTGTTGTTTGCACTACTGCTTAATTATTCAAATGCTTTCCATGATATTTTGCCGATGTGTAAATGAGCCAATTATAGTCATTTTCTGTGATAAACATTGCCTCCTCAAAGCACCTGGGACAGCTATTATAGTTTGTTAAGGGCATGAATACCAATGTAAATCACCAGAGATAAGCCCACACAGTGAGCCAAATATGCCGAGCACATATCAATGAAGTTACCTCGAGCCTGAAGTCATGCATACCAGTATGAGTGTGTGTGCCATTGTTGCAGATTTAAGTGTAAACCAGGTTATTTTTCTATAGCCTGAATTTACAGATGTTCCCTTAGCGTCTCGCAGGTAGGCAACTGGTAGGCCCTTTCCAACCTGCTGTGCACAGCAAAGTCTATAGCCCCCCCCACCACCACCACCATACTCACACAGCTACCAGAGAACATGCAACTCGGGCAGGTGTGTGAGACAGAAGCTCAGTAAGGTTTGAGAGGAGTGCAATAAGACATTTCTTTCCTAAGATTTCCAAGACATGAAAGTGAGTGGAGCTGGCAGTATCGCCTGAGAGAGAGAAACCTGCTACGCTATGGAGTGGCGGTTGAGAGAGAAGTTATCATCAGGACGAACTCTGTCGGGCGTTTCTTTCTAATTGGATTATCCTGGCTGTCTTTTTTTTGAGGGAGAATTCTTTCTGTCGACAACATGGAGCTGCTTCTTCGTCTGCCATCCGGATCATCATCACAGCTTGTAGATGCCTTTATCTTGTCTGGACACTGACATCTGGATGTTGTACCGTTCCAAGGGGCGGTAGGTACCAAATCAAAGGAAACCTAACTATTCAGTTTTATTTGATCTCAGATTATAATTTTTTAAATATTTTTTTGTTGTTGTTGGAACCAAAACTGAGTAGGACTGGTATCTTACAGAGGCCAATGGTTGAGGTTCAGGTACATACTTATTTTGGGTGTCTACTAGAAAATATTTACATGCTTTAAAGTTCAAAATACAAATTATTGTTCTCATACTGTCCATTCCTGCAGGACCTCTATTCACCCTCTGTCTGAACCGTACATTTTAGCTCCTGTCTCTTTAAAGCCCCCCTCCCAAAAGTCCAGTCTGCTCTGATTGGTCCACTCCCACAGGTCTGACTTTGGCCACTGTTACGACTTCAACCATCAATACCACAACAATTATGTCAAAACCAAAAAATTCACAACAGCACGTTTGAGCTCGAATCTGATATGAAATTGTAGATAACTGAGAACATCAACGATTAAGATCACAGGTTTCCTCAGGTATCTATTTTTCATATGTCTCTCTCACATAATGCTAGCTTAATATTTATGCATAAACTCTCGAAACTGTATATATAAACTCTTTTTATGTTTGTCTTTACAGGTACAACAAGAGTAAGGAGTGACCTAGTGACACAGTCAAGCAGAGAGTACTTCCCCAGAAGAGTAATGCGTTTGCATGTAACCTTGTGTGGTGAATGAAAGTATGATACAAAGCAAACAGAAGATGTGAAACATTAGTCAAGTAATAATTTCTACTAAGAAGACACCTTACACATTTACGGAAGTTGTCAAAGTAATAGCCTAGTGATTACTGTGCTGTCCTCTATGTACACGAGTTAGATCAGGCCAGTGATACTGACCATAATGAGGCCAAAATTTACCCTATCCTGTACCATGTCTACATAACTGTGGGTAGAATTACTGATCAAGTAACAAGTAACTTGCTTATGGATTTGAAAACCCTAACTACACTAGTTTTTTTACTATGCTAATGTTTGTCAAAGCTGCAGATTACGTGTTTGATACCCTTTCAAAACACTGCAGAGAATATTGTATCATTTATATTGTGATACTATATAGCTGACATTATGTTGTCTACACCATAATAAAATTTGACGGTGAAACAGAGACTGTTTGGTTGTGTTTACAGAGTCCCTATTTATTACCTGTAGTAAAGAAAAACTAGTAAAACTCTTCACATTTTCATAGTCAGGGTGTTAAATGGACAAGGCTTTTGACCCTTCTTCATGTCTAGCATTTTTTTTTCTTTGTGAAAGAACATAATATACTGTCTCTCTTGAATATCACAGGAGCCTATTAAAATGTAATGTATTAAAAACACTATGAAAAATGACTTAAACACAAACACAAAACAAAGCACTTTATTCATCAATCAATTATAATACCAATTGAGTAAACAGTACATAGCGCAAGAGAGTATGTAAATAGTCCAGACATTATCCTCCATGGGGTAAAGGATTTCTTGTATACTGATGTTGGTGGTGTCAGCTGGTAACGGAGCTCTCAGGTAACAGTGGTCATCCAGACATGTTGTCTGTGGATACCTAGACTTCATGATGTATGTAGATGTGTGGTCATCACAGTGCTAATATCAAGCTGATTACAGTATGACCAGAGGAAACCAAAATGACAGAACATGTGTGAGTGACCCACCCTTTTGTGTAATCCTTGAATCTAGCTTGTCATAGCATACTCTGGATTTCATTTCTAGGCGATCTGATTGTATTTACTTGCATTTAAATATGATTCTTCTTTTATTCAGTTCCTATAAGGATCACTCCCAGAGCTGATGTAGCCTGAAGATTTTTTTAGTGTGTTTATTTTAGTATTTATGGTAATTCCAGTAGGCGTCATCTATTTTCATCTGAATTATTTTTAGCACTGAAATTCTTTTATTTATCTTTATATAGCTTTTTTTTTTTTTTTTTACATAGTCATAGTGCTTCTGTGACTATTCTCAGTAATTGCACCTTCTATGGTCTTTATGTAGAACCATAGGATTACACTATGTGAGGCCTCAGTGGTGATGGCTCAGCTTCTCCACATCACTGAAAACTCTCCTAGAGACAAGGACTGCCACTGAGCCTGGAATAACATTACAGAAAAGGTTCAAACGCTGAGTTAGAATGAATTCGTCTCAGCGAATAAACTGGTGATTGATGCATACAGGCGCACTCGGAGGGATTTTTGAGTAACTCGCAACACGTCAACTGTCAAAGCTAAGACCGAGTCTGCAGGGTCATAGGTAGCATCCAGCCCTCCTCCTCCTCCTTCTCTTCCTCCCCCCCATGGCTCAGACGAGGCCTCTTCATTGGTTTGGATTTTAGAAAGGCCTGAGGAGCTGCATGGGATCAGTGGATGTGCCAACACCAAAGTCTCAGCAGGACACAGTAGAGTTGACAGCTGTAACAGAACACCAAACAATATGACATAAGGCAAACACACAGCAATGTTACCATTGTCTGAAAAAGCCTAATAGATCCCAAAGAGCAAATGTAGATATGTTAGTCAACCAAGACTAACAATATTACAAATTAAAATAATGGGTAATAACATCAAAGTGTTTGCTTTGGAATTACATTACATTTACAGCACTAGCTTGCTCAGCTGATAATACACATATGTTACAAAGCCAAAATGTCATGGTCTTGCACACAAGTACACAGGACTGGGTAACTGTTTGTAAAAAAGAAAGAATGAACTATTATTAACAATGTTTTTACTCACCATTTCAATGCTTGGGGAAGCGTTCCAGATCTCTGGACCGGAGCCTTTCTTCAATGATAACTGCGTCGTAGTGTCGCACTGGTGTAGAATGTGCTTTACACATCTGAAAAGACTAACTCTGGATGTCTCCCAAAATAACATCCATCCAACTGTCCGTGACATTTTGCAAGGCTGTGATTTTTTGTTAATGTACTGCAACCAGGAATAATTCAGTAACATGGCTGTAGTAGGGGGGCGGGGTTATGCAAAGTTTGTTTTGTTGGGGTTTTTTTTTAGTTATCCAGTTTCAACATAAAAACCATGTAAAATTCTTACTGGCTTTTAAAGCTGGGATGCCATCTTGTTGTGGGCAGCGAGAATTCATCTTTTCACAGCTATTATTTTACACCTCAGAGTTTATGAAAAATAACACACAAAAACGATATGGGACCTTTAATGGAAATAAGAAAAGTATCAAAATGTAAAAACAAACACTATTAAGAAAAGAGTTGAGTGTTTTCTCTATTTAACTTTTATTTGATTTTAATATGTGTGTTTCTTTAGTTGTACGTTCTAACTTTATCCCCATGGATTATTTAAATTGGTAAATTTGAGTCAGGGGGAGTTCATCTGGATTTCTATGAAACTGAAAAGCGTTAAGGAAAAGGTGTGCAAGGAGATGATAGTAAACAGAAGTTCATAAATATATTTCTATATACATTTTTCTAAGTCAGTGGTTGTGTGTGTTTTTGTGTGTGCTGGAAGTCTTATAGTTCTTATGTAGAATCTGCTACTGCCAATCTGCTTTTTGAATCCAGTGAATTTAGTTCAGTAATTCCAAGCGAGTCTGTAACCAAATTGGACTGGAAGATACTGGAGAATATAAATATTGAAGATGTTTTGAAGGAGCTCAGATATTAATAGTTTAGATGCTAAACCCGGGATCAGCATCATAGATTTCCCAGTTGGGGAGAGTGTATATGTTACAAAAGTGTTACATAAGCAACACGTGTTTAACGTAAACAGAAGCTGACATGACTCTGACTGAAGTAGTATCCATTTTGGCTTTGCTTCACTGTATATTTACAGGAAGCCTGAGGGATTTCTTCTTCAAACTTCTTTCTCCTTGAATACTTGCACAGATGCCTCAATGCCACATCATTTCACAATAAATACACCAGGCTGCTCAAACACTAGCATACCAAGGAAAGCTCTTGAAATCAATTGGTTCTCTTACCTTTGACAACCAAGATGGCAGAGGTGGACAGGCTCTCCACATCAGTGTCAATAACGCAGACATATTTCCCTCCATGGTTCAGCTGGATGTTACGAATCATCAGATCCCCTGATATACTCTAGAAGGGAATATGATCGTTGAAAAAAAAAAAAAAAGGCTAAGTAAGAGATGCAGTGTTATTTCATCACTCAGCTTTTGGCTCTGGGATGTCTGAAACATTTATAATGCTTTGCACAATCACATCGTCTCCAGGCCACTGATTTTTGCATCTCTTCAAACACCAACAACAGACATGGCAGATGTACTCTGCGCAAATAATGCTATTGGCTGCCCTTCAGGCGCTATCCGACCAACCAGCCCCCCCGCCAACCCACCCCCTACAAACAGCTACCAGCTATACACAGGACACACAAAACAAACACAGTTTAGTTAATTGGCAAGACAATGCTAATTATTCTGTAATTACATAAGCCCAAGCAAGATACGAGTATAACTCCCAGTGTAAAGAGCAAATGTTATTTTACATAAGCAGGATGGATGTGGTGGCCGTGAGGGAGCACAGCAAAACATCAACAAACTTTAAATTTCTCATCTACATAAGGACAGAAGGAAAGTCTTTTAAAGGATTTAAAGGTGTTTTCTATATTTTTATTACTGACAACAAATCCCACGAGAAGATCAACCAACAATGCCCTTGTCCGCTGCATATCGCCTATCTCTACTGAGCTCCAACTGGAGACGTACATTTCTAGACCAAATAACAAATGTTGTATATATTTTCATTTTTTAATAAAGGCTAAATAAAGTGCTATAACAGCTGGGCACAATTTTTAGCAAACATAACAGGACTAAATATTGTATTTGTTGGGGACTATTTTCATCTGCGGATTAATAAACAGACAGACAGACAGACAGAGTACTTTATTAATCCCTTTGGGAGGTTCCCTCCGGGAAATTGGCACATTTGGTGCTCTCAGGTCTGCTTTAATATCTATAACAGCAGGGCGCCATAAGTGGGACTGACTCAGTGTAGACCACAGTGTTCATCGTAGTGAAGGAGCGGGACATGCAGTGAAAGAGTGTGGCTCTTATAAGAAGTTTTCTGGAAAGCAATGTAGTTTTAGGGTACAGAGGAAAAAAACGATGACACACTTTAACAATTTCAATATGAGCCTCATCTACAAACTGACAAATCAGAAGGCTGCATTAAATGACAGAATGCACTGGTCAACACGACATGCAAGTGCACACTGGCACATGCACACCTATATACCACATTGGTAATAAGTGTCACTTTTAAAATAATGTTATAATGCACCAAAATGTATTGCACAATCTGACGTGTGAAAATTGATATCTTCCAGTCTGAAAGCGAGTACAAACAAGTTATTATTAGATCTATCCTGCATAGCGTGTTCTCGCATAATGTAAAGGGTCAGTTCATTCCTGGTTTTTGGTTCTGTTGGGGTGTCACCAGGCTTATCTTTTAAAATCCACACCCTATCATTCTGTTCTCTCATTTCTGTGACTGCACATGGGAATCCACCTCCTGAAAGTCATCACTTGAAGTGGCCTGTCACAAAGCATGTCAGCCTGTGAAAAGTGGTGTGTTGCTTTAGAAACGTGTCACCTGAGGGGCGAGCCAGGTAAGACTCACTGCAGTCATAGCAGATTTCATCACCCCCAGCAGCTAGTGATCACAGCTCCACTCTGCGGCGACTGGGAAAAAAATGCCCGTGGATCTCCACCTCTCTAAAGCACCTGACAAAGCAGCGCTGAGCCGAATGGCACGTCTATGCAGCCAAGGGCTAAAGAGACTTCCTCTCCTGTTCTCATTTCTCCTTTCCCCTTCCTTTCATGTCCTCTCCTTTCACCTGACAGTTTTTACGCACGACTCTGCCATGTCTGATTCTCTCTGCAATGTCAGCCACCACCTGGCCGACCTGGGAGCGTGCGATCGAGAGCAAGGCGTCCTGCCTCGGAAGGGAAGTGATGAGGCAGATTTGCTTTAATTATGTTAATTAATTCATCAGAAGCTGTTGAGCAGGGGGTTGGTAATCTCTCTGGACAGCAGAAACAGATTCTGTGAAAACTATATCTCATTATATGCCTATGCACAGTTCAATGTCATTAGTAATTGCCATTTGCATTCATGAAGATATGAATTTGGCATGTCCACAACACTGTGAGGGCATTCAGATATGATGTCAACCTTTAACACGTGAATGGCGGCGATCAGGCTGCTGACCTTGGATGATAAATGGCGCTATAAAAGGCAAAAAAAAAAAAAGAGCGTGAAGTCATTTCATACCGACAAGCTCTGAACAATTGACTTTGCCCTTCGTCAAAAGGAACAAATATTCAACAAAGAGTAGTCACTTATTATTATTTCAGAGCATAAGGATTTCAAATGAACATTTACTAGCGCTGGGCCTGCCCTTGGTGAATGCCAGCCAGCTCATTACTTAATTATTTCGGGGCTCAAGATTCATAAATAGGTATGCAAATTCAATTATGGGAGAGGAAGATGATAAGAAAATGTTCTCCCTTGAGGTAAGGGAATTAGAAGTTGAAGGGATGAAAAAATATAAAGACTTTATAAATGAGGACCCTCAGCATGACTGAAATGGCATTTCACCAATATATCTTCAGAAGTGCAACACACGGCAGCCAATTCAAAAAGGTAAGGATCCCGATTACTGACCTGATAGTGCCATTCATTGAGGCTTTTATAGCGTGTGGATGAAAGAATGTAAGTGATTCCGAACAGATATCTCTTTTTGATATTCCATCCACCACTGACCACTGGGAAACTTTCAAATGGATGAATCTTGGCTTAAATCTCTCTGCTTGGGTGTTATTGGTGTCTAAAAAGCTCTCAGCAGGGCAGTGGAGCATACCCCTGCACATCACACAGTATGTCCCAATTAATCCCAGAATAGCCAGAAAGTAGCTGAGTTTAATGCTTGAGATGACTCACCCCGCCCACTCTTTCGAAATGATCGCTGTCTCGCTGGAAGTCGATGAGCTGGCCGTTGAATGCCCACGAGAAAGACACATCCAGAGCTGGATCGCAGGCAATCTGGCAGGGTAACACGATGCTCTCGCCAACAATAATTTCCATGTTAGTCGGCCTCATGGTGATTCTGGTGGGCTCTGGCCAGACAACAGACGACAGCATAGCATGTTAATATCCCTGCCACGGGAACCTTTAACACCACCGTGACCCCTGCAACTGCCATCTCACTTCAATTCACGGTTAAATCAAGTCACCATCATTACCCATAGATGAGTGCTGTTTCTGATTTAAATAAGCACTTAAATTCCAAGCCTGTCCATTAGCAACATTTAATGACATCTCAGGTTTGCACTTCATGTTCCGGGATCAATTTGGAAGAAAGTGTTTGAAACAGGATTACGGAGATGAGAGCACATTCCCACTGGTGGCTGTGGTGGATCGGAGGCCTCGGAGTATGTTGAGGAAAGGTCACAGTAATTAAATTCTTTGACATTAAATGGTTCAGCTGTCAGTGTATGAGAAGAATAGAAGCTAATGAGAAAAATAAGTCAGGTGGCTATACACACAACAGATTAAACTGGAGGACTACATGTACGTGTTATATCACTGCATTCATAAATAATGACCTTTAACTAAATCAAGGATAATGTTTTGTTGCTTACTTAACTGCTATTTTGCATAAGGTATAACAGACATATTCATTTGACAATAACCTTGGTTGTTAATGTTACACATGCCATATGATTTGAATATCAATGAATATAAATGATGGTATTGTCAAGCCATGGATTGACAAGAGACGGCTGACCTTTATTTTGGAAGAACTGAAAGGAAATGGGGCGGCACAGTGGTGCAGTGGATATCACTGTCGCCTTGCAGCAACTGTGTGGGTTTTCCTTCACGCGCTTCCTCCCACAGTCCAATGACATGCAAGTTAGCTTAACTGGCAACTCTGAATTACCCGTTGTCTGTCTGTAAGTGGCAGGCCTGTGATGAACTGGTGACCTGCCTCTCACCCCACATCAGCTGGGATCAGCTCCAGACCCCCATGATCCTCCAAAGGATAGACGGTTACAGATAATAGATGGATGCATGAAAGGAAATTAACCTTTTGACTAGACCCCTCCCTCCATAAGCAATTATCCAATCATAAATTTGCAGCTGGCCTATTGAAGCTTTGGTTCTCTTATATCTCACGAACGTATTGTCGTTTTTATTGCTTTGTCAAAGCCAAAAAATAGAACCAAAATGTAAAGAGTGGCTTAAATTGTGTGTTAAGGTTTATCTGCACTATCTCAAACACAAACATTAGCATGGCTGGCTAACTAGCATGCTACCTATATGGCCTAGTGTTACTTTCAAACAGTACCAATATCATCATCTGACTACATAAACTATGTTATGTGCCATTAGAGGGTTTGAAAAGAGCCTTTCAGGACAGACACTTTGGATTCTGCTAAACATTGGTGGTCAAAGTAACCTATTGCATATTTCTACCTTGAGCATCCAAACATTTCTAAAGATTATATTTTTCTTATGACACTGTGCTCCACTCTGCTTTGCAAAAAACATTACTGCTCCTTTATTTCCATTTCATCTACATGTTAACTGAGGATGCTGACTTCTAACCTTGACCTATAAGCTTCGGCCTGAATTAGCATGATATTGTACAAGAAAAGCTCAGGAAAGTTTTGGAAAGAGGCTTATTTTTCCTCTCAATAGTTAGACGAGGAGATCAATACCAGACTAGCTGGTTCCCCGTTTGCAGTCAAGTTAACAGAATTGCTGGCGGTGGCTTCATATTTTCTGCACAGTCATGAGAATGATATTGATCATCTCATCAAACTCTCAGCAAGAAATCAGATACACATGTTTTGAGTCAGCCGGAAACATTCAGAAGTGTGCCAGAAAGGAACGTTCAATCATCACAGATTTAATGTTAGTTAACAGGCAAACTGCTGTTAATAAAATTTGCTAATGAGAGTTGTCATCTCAGCTGTCAACAGCCACCAGTTAGAAATGAAATCTGATTTGTCATCCTTTGCTTGAAATCAAGAACTTATTGCAAAAGGTAACCACAAAGTGCTTGAAAGGAAAGATTTGCAAGCATAATACTGACAGAGGACGGTGTATTGAAGGGTCGTTTAAGGTCAAGCTGTTGATGGACGAGAGCAGGACTCACCGGTGATGAGCAGCCTCCCAGTTGTGCTTGCCATCCCAAACTGGTTCTTAGCGACGCACGTGTAGCTGGCTGCATCCCGTCTGGTCACATTGGCAATCTTTAATGTCCCATTGGGAAACAAAGTAATCCTGAGGGAAGCAGAACAGCTTTTTACTGCATTGACTAAGGTACAGTTAGATTGACGTGCTGAGTTTTGTATTGCATCTGCCTGAAGACTTTATTTTGCCTGTAGTGATTATTTTGTGCTCAGCGTCTTCTCTTGTGACAGTTTGTTTATTTTAGCCTTCACAAAGTAAGTCTACTGTACTTCTACAGATTCTTATTCTCGTCAGAAAGGTAAAGCCTCTAAAGCATTTTGACCCTTGTGGTACTTTAAAGCTCTCTTCTAAAGCCTGGAAAAATGAAATTCTTTGAGGTGGGTTAACAGCAGGGAGGGTGACCCACCACCCCGACTCAGCGGTGGGCTCAACTCTGGGACACATTACTAAATGAAGAAATATTTTACAAACAGCAAACTCTGAATAACTCAATGAATAAATAAAATGTGCTTTACAGGCTTTATGTCGCTATGGTCAGTGAGGAAGCTCTATCACGCTGGGAGGTCACCGAGTGGCTGGAGATTTAATAAAAGCCCAAAGACGTGACAAATAAGCACAACTAATGCTCCACTATTATGCTTTTACATAATACAAATACATAAGTGATAGACATGAAAACACGTCAGTGGAATTCAGCAGAAGAAAATTACAGGAAATACTATATTGCCACTATTTATAAAATCAATACATGTAAGAGCAATGTGAAGTTTTGGTTGGAAATCTTTTGAAAACAGCATCAGATTCGGGCATATCGAAGGGTTGGTTCACCAAAAACGAGGCTGTGTAACTACAGCGACTGCAGCCACAAGAGACATCTATGTAATAATGTTAAATACTAAAACCTTCTGTAACGGGAGCAGAAATGGAGTCAGAGAGTCATAAAGTCATTGAATCGACTCTGTAATGTCAGCTATACGGCAGCACCTACCTAAACTTGGCTAACAGTAGCAACCATAAGACAGTGGTCAGACCAGAAAAAGTGAGGCTGTTGCAGCAAAACGCATGAGTGTACTGCAATGAGCACTGCTGATTTTTATTGCTAATGAATCAAACTTTTTATTTGTGCAATCACTTCCTTTAAAAGTTTTTCAGTCTTGCTCTAAATTGTAAAAACGGTTCTGCATATTTTCACACTTATGGGGTATCTAGTCAAGCAGATTTTTTTTTCTTGCCCAAGTTTTGGACTAATATATCTGACGCCATGAGCTCTACTATCCCCAACATTCATTCAGATTTGTTTGTGGTGCTTGATGAATAGAACATCTACACAGCAGAAAAGTCAATAGCAGAAACAATGTCTGGATATGTGACAGACCTCATTGTGAGAAGTTGTCTTATCTACCAAAGAAACAGACCAAATGAAAACAGTTACAGCGCATTCTGGAAATTATGCAGAACAACAGGGATGGAGGCAGATATTCAGAGACGGATATCTCAAAACCTGGGTAAATTAACCTCCCATTAAAACTTTCTGCATGGCTAGACACTGTGAGGGGTAAGTTTGAAAATACGTTTTTCATCATTTGGATGAAGCTAACTTTAATTGATGTGGCATTTAGTGACAAAATGCGCAAGTTATTTTCTAAACACTGCTCCAATTTACAGCATGACTGACTACATGAGAAAACATTTCCCATCCACTGTCTGCATACATCCGGCGCTTTACACCTTGAAAGAAGACGTGGGCTTCACATACAGTGTGCTAAATGTCACTCATCTTGGGAATTTGACCAATTTCCTGCAGCTACAGATGTAACTTCCCATCTGGAGCCAACTAAGGAGCTTTCAGTGCTGTTTTGACAAGATGCTTGATGTTCATATTGTTCTCTTTCAGACCTTCTTTTGAATAGGCAGCATGGGAGTGATTCAAACAGCACAAAGTTAAGCATTTCTTCAGTGTGCTGGGATGTCTGTATTGTGTGTGCGTGTGTGTGTGCTGAGAATTGTATATGTTTGCTGACTTGCAGCAGGGTTTAGTCACCATTTAAGATTTTCTTCTCCCTCTAATCGGGATGATGAAAAGTCAGTGGATGGATTTTTCAAATGTGTCACTTCTCGCCTCTGATTTGCTTTTGGATTTCTCCGCCTTTTAATTGGTTCTTTAGTGTTGTGCGAAATCTTTTCAGTATCTCAAATTCGGCTTCTGGTGTATTCAATAAGAAATCAGACAGAGAAGGACAACAAACTAAATTAAGGACCACTTTGTGGCGTGTGAAGTGGTGCTCCAAGTCTGCTCACTGTCTGCATCATATGTCTGCATGTGGAGTTTCTACTCTAGTGAGATGACTCCGTTCTGAAATCGGCAGCAAGGCTTTTGTCTTTGCAGCTTCGAATCAGGCTCTGTAGGTCACGATAAAGCAGAACGCTTTTACCTTTCATTACAGGTGCAACAGCTTTGGTTTTACTTTTGAATCCTTTCCTCTATTTATGAGCAGACAGACTTTATCTTCCGCACCGACTCCATTTGCTAATCTTTTATCTTCTTAAATATTTCATGCGTGCAGTGTTGGTACGACCAGTGAGCATCTTCATCCCTCACACCAAGTGATTTGCACATGAGCGTGCACACAGTATATTAACCATGTGCAATTTTCCTGGTGGGTGCCCTGCTCTCAGTCTCCTCATTAGCCTTTCCCTCAATGCACCTGCACAAATGCCAAATACACTATTCAAACAAGTCGACTTGCAGTGAATGCGAATAAAAGCGCTACGAATATGCACTCGGACTTTTATCCTACCTTTCAGTTCTCTGCAGGATCTCATTCCCTTTCTTCCACAGGCTAATTGCTGGGGGCGAGGCCTGAGGCTTGCATTCAAGAGTGACTTCGCTGCCGGAGCGAGCTTTTAGCAAGGCCCTTAATGGACTTTTGGAGAAACTGGGAGGTGAAGCTGTGTGTTGAGGAGGGAGAGAGAAGGTGTGAGATTAGAAAATAAAGGCAGCCTAAATCTTTTCCGATCAGCCCTCTCGTATTGACATCGACTCTTCTCCGGCTTCAGCAGTGATGGCAGCTCAAAATCTCAAAGCATGCACTCAGCAGAAATACCTATCAGGCTCAAGGCTATGGACCCGCCTGCCACCCCACCCTTCAACTAAGCACACAAAATCCACCCTCACCAACCTGCACAGGTTTCAGCTTTTGTCCACACTCATCATCACATTTTGTCACTCATCATTTGAACACCCAAGTGTCATCACATGGCTCAAGACAGAATCTAATTTCTCATCAAGCCAGTCAGATGGAAGTCATCAAAGCTTTGCAAATAAATCAATACCCCATCTACATGAGAAAGCATGCACAAAGCCACAAAGAAATGTGTTTGTAGTATCCAAATCAATATGATGAAAAGAGTGAAAGTAAAATGAGACACTCCATCAGATTCATATTTTTTTGCTGGCAGAGCCCATAGTGACATCAAATGAGACTGCAGACTGATTGCTGAGGAGAGCTATACCAGGCTGCTGGTTTTTATCTAAGGAGATGATCAAACGCACAGACAGATAAGCAGGATAAAAGGAGGGGAGGAATGCAATCTTACCTAACACCATTAGTTGGGCACTGGAATAAATAATGCCATGTTTGTTTTCAGCCACACACTGATACATCCCAGAATCTGACAGGTTTAATGCAGCTATAGAAAGAGCCCCGTTTTCGATTTGTACGCGGCCCTGCGGAGGAAAGAGAAACAGTTCTGCATATCCATTGCAAGGCCAGTCTATTATGTCCAAAAGTGCAGCAGCAATTACTGGTGCACCATGAAGGGAGGAGGACAGCAGGAGAGGAGAAAGAGAAGGGAGAAAAAAAAAAGGCTAAAGAGCCTTGTGGCATTCTACGTATGTTCAGCTTGTAAATGGGAGAACAGATGAGAAGGCAGTGGTGAAAACTGCTAACCTGCATCTTAGATACACAGAAAAGGAGCAATGTTGACAATAGCACCAACAGCATATTAAGGAGTCATTTATTTTATGTGGTTGCTCAGTTGGAAAAACTATGATGACAGCTTGGATGATGACTTACAGTGATTTTTAACTCAATGATCCAGTCAGATATCCTCAGTGCTGTAGGAGGAACGGTTACTTACACCGCTGTGTAAATTATAGACACATATAGAAAGCTGGAGTTTTGTAAAATAGAGCATTTCAGCGAGGTACAAACCTTGCCATATAAACACAGCTAGTGTCTAACCTGCATTTGAAACATATTTCTACAGATAATTACATTTTTGCTTTTTATTTGCTGATGTAAAGGGGCATTCCACCAAATGTACACATTGGTATGTTTAGCAGTGAAAGCAGTCATTCTCTCCAGTCGCTCTCCTTTTTTCTCTCTCGCTTCTGTATGTTTATGAAGCAGATTTATAAAGCCCCAGGATACATGTGAACTTTTCACTCAAGTTGAAACGTTTTCAACATTTGTCCCAGTGCCTTTCCATTGACTTTGTATGCAATTCTGCCTAAATTCAGCTCAATGAAAACACCCAATTTACACCTGTTGGGACCACATCTGCAATTGGTCTGGCTTACATTGTAATTAGCAAACTTCAAATAGTAGCTGGCAAGCTTGCAAAAAGTGATTTCAAAATGAATGCATATTGAGACAATGTGGGTAGAATTGATGTAATAGGAACACTCATCAATACCAGCTTTAAATGCAAAGGCCTGTGGATCAGATGCCATTACTCAAATAATGTGTACAGATGCAGACAACATGTTGATACCAGGTGTAAATGGGGCCTAGAAGAAAAAACACCTCTGCCTCCTTTTTAAAATCTGTCTGATGTCTTAATCGGCAAAGTGCGCCTTGAGTTTCACAAACAGTATTTCTACATCCCAAGTGGAAAAGGAAGGAGAGGTTGATTCCGGCCATCAAAAGACAGTTCTGATTAAAAAAAACAAAACAAAACATGCACTCATCCAGAACAGGGTAAATTCATATTTAAGATGTCTCTGTACATTATTGATTCAGTCTAACTCATTAGCAGATTTAATTTCCTGTGTTTCTTCATTAAAACTTTAACACGTTTTCTGAAACACCAAAGCTGTGAAAAAGATATTATGGGCTGCTGCAGGAATTGTGGAGAGGAGAAGCTGAGCTTTAGATGAACTTCTCAGTAAGCCTCAGAGCTTCAGTGCTTCTTGACACAGATTTCCAAATTGTGTGGAACTCATTCTTCCTGAGGATATTCCCTCATTTTGTGTTTTTAGTGTTCAGCTAGATTGTATGAAAACATCTGCATTCATTATATTTGTCACCCATCTGTTTAACAGTGAGAAACTGCCTTACCTCGAACGTCACTTGCTCCCCGTTCTTCAGCCAGCTGTACGAGGGTTTCGGCTTTCCGCTGGCCTTGCACTCCCAAAAGAGGTTTTCCTCAATGGACAGAGCTGTGTCCGCCATTGTCTGGAGCCAGTGAGGTTTAGCTAAGAATAAATGAGAGGATTACCTTTTAAACATAGTAAAAGAAAAAGTGGATTAGCAAAGAGTCGTATCGGAAGTCGCAAAGCCGTTAAAGCAGCCTTGCATTAAATCATCAAAGTTTAAGTGGATTATCAGCAAAATGGGGAATACAGGTTTGGTAAACAGATGTGAATATTGAGTGGAAATGAATTTGGAGCCAGTAAAGTAATATTCACTTTTTCACTTTTCATGCCTGGATCTACAGCCCGTCCTGTAATTCCATGTTAACACTTTGCCCCATATGTTCGAGACAGAAAAGGTTTTCTGTCAAACAAATGAGATTAAAGCTGCCGGTCACATGCGTGTTTCCTGCACAAACGTGGATATCAGTCGCAAACACACATTCATTCCTCCGTTCGCTGTCATTCAATTTGAAACAGTTCACTAACCATGGAATGAAATACGACCCCGTGCAGCATTCTTGCCTCGCCGATTCTCTGCCATGCACTCGTACGTCCCCGCGTCTTCCTGCTGGAAATTAGGGATTTCAAGGACAGCGTTTGAATTCTTCATTTTGACTTTGCTGGGGAAAGGGATGCCGCTGGTTCTCCTCCAGCTTATTTCTGGGACAGGGCTGCAAAAGAGGAACAAAAAGTCCCCACGGTGACAACTGTCAGTCGCAGTGATCAAAGTCTGATTAAGCACAGAAGAAAAGCATTTGAAGCACGAGCCTTGTGAGTTATTGTTCCCTGCAAATCAAACTGTGATTGCTCAGATTTCCGAAGCTCTTAAAGGAACTTTGATTTCTGCTCCCTTGTCTTTTCATGCTACGGCCCTTGCTCTCCTATGGATTGATGAATCTGAAAGTAATGTTACGCTTGTGCATTTTTAAATCATCTTGAGCAGCGCTAAGCATGGATGAGCCGACAGCTTAGTTCACACATACACACACACACATACACACACACACACACACAGTTAGGCTGACTTACTTTCCCAGAGCAAAGCATTCCAGTTTCACCACCGATTCCTTCGCAGCTGGAACTGAATCAGGGAAATGAACTTCTATTTTGGGTTCGTATTCACCCATTACTCCTACAAAGGGAGACAACAGATGACAAGCATTTTGTATCAATGATTAACAGCACACATTACAAACGTGTTGGATCAAAGTGGGAACAGTAACACAGTGGGACAGATAACAGAAAAATCTTTTTCGCGTACGGAGCAGAAGTGACCACTGAAGGCCAGGTGGAGAGCAGCAAAAATGGCTTATAAAAGATTCAGAGAACACATCAGGGAAAAGACTTGCTTAGTAGAGATTTATCACCTGTGGCAAAGTGACTTCATTTATGACTGTATTTATATTCACATCACTAGAATGGGTCAAAGACTTCTTCGCAGAGATAGTAGTATGCCCTTTACTATTACCAATTACAACCCCAGTCTGGCAGAAAGAACTGATTTGGGGTCCAGTGCATGTTTCCAGATTAAAGGTCACTAAAGACTTTGAAAAGCAGCAATAAGTGCTAGCATCTTACACAAAGTGTGGAAAACATGCAGAAAATGGAACTTCAACACAAAACCCACACACTCACCATTTAGTCAGTAATGATCTGTGACATTTTCCCATAGAGAAACCTCGCTGATTGATACAACACAACGATAATTCAAACTATAAATCCGCCCATGAAAGCGCTGACATTTTTGCTTTTTATGTTCCCCATCAATGGTTTCATTGGAGTAATGGTTGGATAGAGAGGTGCACATTTAGCACTAAAGGAAAACACTGTACCACATTCTAATAAGCCACTTTTTGTAATTAATGCTTTTTATCATTGGGTTTTCCCACTTAAAAAAATCTTTGTGGCTGGTGCTTACCCTTTCTATTTTGTAATAATGCTATTAGAATTGTTAACAATCTATTTTTAAACGGTCTTGTGTCTCATTTACTCTTAAGCAATCAAGTCTTCAGTTATAAATGTAATTAAGTCATTTATGAACAGCAACTTGTGGATTGAGTAAATATAATTAGAAACGTTGCCTTATAGAAAGTGACACCTAAAAGAAGAAAAACACAGCAAAGCAGCAAGGATTTGGAAATTTGCAGGTCAAAAGATCAAAAGGAATTTACAAAGAAGTACATGTGTGAAACAGGCCCTACCATCTCGTCAAAGCATCTGAAATATATTCGATGAAATGCTGCTCAAAGAACTGTAATACAATAGGTAGGCAATAACAATATAGGGCTGAGCGATGAAGTGTTTTTATATCTTCATCTCGATTTGAAAGAGAGTGATTTTCAAGAGCAGCAACCTCATTCAATCGTTCATCATTATCAATGTCTTAACAAGCTCTCGCAAGTGAATTTAAGAATCTTAATGGCTGTTGCACACGCTCACTGCATGCTAGTGTCTGCACATTTACGCTGGAGTCAGAATCAGATATATTAGCCAAGTGTCCACACAAAATGACTATGAGTCTGTTTTTAATTGCCCTCAATTTACTTACACAGCTGGGAACGAGGATAACAAAAACTGAACGGAATGGTAGAGAAAAAAATGGTTAAAGCTGGTTTTGTGAAACAGAAACACCACTCTGTATCACTTTTAAAGAACGTATTTCCCACATAAACAATCCAGGTGATTGCCTCATCGCAGACAGGTAGCTAACGGTTAACTCGGCAGTTGTCAAGCGAAAATGTCGGACAGCTGGTGAACAGAGCTGTCAGAGCGCCCCAGTTAAATCTCTTAACCACATCATATCGTCATTTATCTTCACACATTAAAAAGCTCGAGACACCCAATATTCAGAGCTGCTCATCCTGTCAGTTTGTGAAAGTAAAGTTAACCTCAGCTCGAGCAGCTTAAGCGCAGAGCTGTCCACAGTGTCATTAGGTGTCATCGGTCCAACATCAAGATGCTGTCAGGTGTGACTTACCAACAGGTTCTCATCATTACTGCTGCTAAATGTGAAGCCAATATCAATGAATCTAACACCACTTATAAAATGTCATAATCAGTCAGTATTATTAAACCGTGCTGAGCAAACCACTAATGTAATATTTGTAAAAATGGAGGATAAATATAGAATTTTTGGTTCACTTAGGGAATAACTTCCCTTTGACTGGCTATCTTGAAACACAAGCAATTGCATCATCTTATCTGGCTCTATTCATGTAGAAACAATATAAGTTTGTGATTGTGATCAGTTACAATAATATCTTGTTTAACAGACCTGTAATTGGCATTGGCAGTAAAAAAAATTGGCAGAAAAATCCAAATTGTCTGTCTGAAAAAAAAGTTCTTATCTCATCTTATGTCAGACCAAAACAAACACCAGTAAACCTAAAGGTTAACTAAAGGTTCCCTGCAGTTGAAGGTATTTACCATCACTTCTGAGGACCAGTGGCGTGGGAGAGCTGAGCACCTTCTCCCTTGTGACAGTGTTGTTAACCTCGCAGGTGTAGTTGCCAACATCTGAGGGTTCGACTTTCGAGATGTACAGGCTCCCGGTCTCTTGAGAGATGAATCGACGGCTGTCTTGTTGGACAAAGTACGGGTATTCATTGAAGATCCACGCAAATGTCAGCTCTGCAACGGAAAGGAAAACAGTTGAACTCAGAGCAGCGCTGTCGCTCGCTCAAAGCGACGACCGATTCCTCACAGGCAGTGTTAGATATGTCAACCTCTGTGGCAGGGACGGCTCAACCAAGAGAAACATACCCTGCTATGGCCTAGAAATGTAAGCAGTTTCCTTGGGAAGAGATACCATGGCAAATGTAATAGCTATCAGTGCAGAAGAAATAGGAGACCTAAGGAAAGGGAGCGAAACAAAATGGATTACAGCGCGTCAGTGGCCCTCCCCTGACACATGGCCTCCATTCTCTGAATCCCTGAGTGACTTGGTTGGTTCACGGGAGGCACGAACAAATGGACGGACGGATTGAGGGATGGATGGATTGACGTATGGAAGTTGGAATATGTTCTGATGCCCCTTCACGAGCAGCAGGTCTACCATAGGAAAGGAGAGACCTGCCACCATGAATTAGCGTGTCATTTTGAGAAGCGCACGCTGCACAGATTTGCAAGAGCGAGGAGATGCTCTGTGTAATCTACCACTTCTGAGGTGAGGGGCGCCGAGTCAAAAGGTGTATGCAATGGCTGTCAATCATATCCCATGCCCCCGCCCCTTGAGGGAGCGAGCCACCTCGCTTTAGATGGGACCAAGCGTCCGAGCTGGGTGCAGCGATGCAGACACAAAGCTCCTTCTGATTAGGCAAGCATGAGCCACATAGTCAGAGTCAGCATAACCTCTATCTGAACTATGTGACTGTAATGAGCAGTGATAGAGTGTTGCCAAACAATTGCAAGTCAAATGAAGACTGGTAGCACAACACAAGGACACACACAACAAGAGAAAAAAAATGACGACAAAAAAGCCCTTAGAGTAAACAAATGTCTATGAGGGAGCACAAAAGTGATACAATCGCAATTGCTTGTGACAATATTGCATTTAATTTATCATATCTGAGTGATGCGATAATGGATGCGGTGGTGGAGGAGAAAGCTTTTGCAGAATGCAAAGTCAATGAACCGTAATGAAAACCAGAGGGGATGCCTTATAGGTGTTAGATAAACTTCAGTGGAGTTCAAGGTTATGTAGCAAATCGATGCTTTCAAAATTCAAGAGAGGAAAAAAAAAAAGAAGAGGAGAGAGAGAGAGGGAGGGAGGGAGCAACAGGGCAAGACAGGAAGAAAGGAACAGCAGGCTTACTTTCATTCACTTCTAAAAATGTGAGAAAACACAATAGTGCTACGGTTACAGCAGCCAACCGCGTATAAGCCTATGTCAGAGGAAAGCTGTCAAACTGTATTTCACACAAAGTACTCTGACCCATTATCCCATAGACCAGCTGTACAATGCACTGCGCTACAAACCGTTCTCTTGTGAGGGAAATTGGTTGTTTCAATGTGCAAGCCACTGTATCAAGAGGGAGACAAGTTAGGCAGCGGTTATTGTCTGTGTTCCTCAGTTTTTGTGCGGAGAGGTGGAGCTGAACAGTCCGCATCGTTATCTCCAAGATGTGGCTTCTCTTTTAAAAAAAAAAAATTCATTTGAACAATTAAAGCATCTTTTTTGAAGGTGTTTAGATACGTAAATATATGACTACAGCCTTTCCCTTATTTGCATTTCTAAAGCTCTCACTAATTAACATAGAGTGTCTCTTTTATTTTCTCCATAGGAAAACTGCAGTCTAAAAATGACAGTTGTAGTTTTATGGTGGTTATGAGGGAGTTACTAAGGATCAAACAACATCCGTTAAAACCACAGTCTGTTGTCTTCACACCTTGGTTTTGTACAGGTTAACAATGCTGTCACATTTAGACAGCTTGATGTGTCCAGTCTTTGTTCTAAGCTGAGCTAATCACCTGCTGGTTGTAGCTTCATATTTAACAGACTAGCACGAGAGTGGTATTGATCTTCTCATTAAACTCTGATCAAGAAACGTAATACGTATATATGCAATACATAGTCTCAGTTGAGAAACATCTCCACCTCTGATGAAGGATTACCTCCTAGCTATTCAGGAATTACATCATTAACGCTTCATTAATTATCAGGTCGTGCTCAATTCATTACTCAGTTGTTCCTTCACCTTATTGCACCATATTGTAAAGTGCCACAGAAACATATGGCTTTAATTAGAAAACTAGAAAGAGAATAAGGAAAGAAACACCCAAGTAGGTATTGGTTAGCACTTTTCAGTATGAAATGTATAAGAGGATGATTATTAAGAGCATGTGTACTCATAAATGGGTGTAAAAACAGATTAAGTTAGGAGTAAGGGAGTAATCCTTTATCAAAGGTTGCCATGTGAAATGACTGGAGGTAATTCCCGTGAGTCATGTTTAAATAGAGGCACAGACCCAGATATAGCGACTTACCTCCAGAATATGCCGGCGGTCCACATAACAGAACCACTCCTTGGCCTTCACGGACGTTGACAGCGCTCCTCACCGTCTGAGTTTTGAAGTTCTCCAGATCTGATGAGTCAAATGAGATCGAAATAGGATGAGACAGCTGCTGCTGCAAAAAAAGTAAAATCATCAACAGCGCAGAACTGAATATCATACAGCCGAGAAGTGTGTTTTTAAATATTCTCAAGGGTTTCTTTGAAAATGATAGTTTTGAAAATAGGAGACATAAGTTTTCCCAAACTCCCTTCACTGATTCACTGAGGCATGTTTTTGATGTAACATTTGGAGCAGTGGGACTTTAATGGGCCATCATTGATTGCCCTGGGACGCCTCCTGACAGCCTCTGACGCTTTCAAAGGCAACTAGGGTGCTGATGAAATAGATGGACCTGCTTTGGTGACGATTACCCTGCAACGCTGCTGCTTAAACACAAGGAAGAGATTAGGCTTAAATGGGACAAAATGAGCAGAGGCGAAGGCGACGCCGCAGCGTGCGGACTGAGCAAACATGGGTAGCACGCATGACAAATGACAGTTTGCTGTGCCAGCAGCAATAAGTAACATCATTATTAAACGTGGTGTAATCTTGCACTTAAAAGCATTAGCTTCCCCATCAATACTCTCGGCACAATCTATCCCCCTGCAAATGAATGAGCAGTTGCTGGCAGACAAAACCTAAACCTGGGATGATAAACCACCCCTGGCTTCATGACTGATGGAGGGAAGCTGCCGCAGTCCGCTCTGTACTCCGTCTGCACCCTCTGGCTAACAGCCTAGAGTAAGCCTTCCAAACACAAACAAAAGAAAGTCAGTGTGACCGATAAGGGAAATTAGGAGAAGGAAGCTTATGGAGAGAAGTGGGACAGAGTGTTGGTAAGATTAATGAGCAGCTCTCTGATGACCGCAGTGGAATCAAACAGAGCCAAGTCACGGCAGGACACCGAGGAGGCCACAGGAGGAGATGGCCGACTTGAAATACAGACAGAGGCGATGTCCTTCTGATCTCACCAGGCTGCCTTAGTAAATACAGAGTCCATCTCCTAAAGACATTTACGATTCTGCGGAGCGGTGCAGGAGTGAGATTCATACGCTGGGTCTGATTGAAAAAGCCCTGCATAACAGCAGTTGATAATTATAACTGCAACGGTTTTGGAAACAGCATGAGGTGAATCAGAGAGCTCCCGATAATTACTCAGAGAAGGAGGATCGGATACTCCTTCACCGAGATCGTGCGAAACGGCACAGAAGAGGGTAGAGATGTAGCTGGGCTCAGCGCTGGAGGGGATACACTCCTCTCCTCTCTGGCCTCTGAGCAGAAGAATAATGGGCTTCACTGGAGTGAACTGACCACACACTGTAACTCTGAGAGCTAGAGGCCAAACTCACTGTAGCTGCAGTGATTCCTTTGTAAGCAGAATCAGTCTCTGTCATACAAGAACGGCTGGCCTAGAGATTTCAGAGAGCAACCATTACAGCTCGAAGATGATTGGTCTGGGCACTGGCGCCGCCGTATAGACATTCCCTGTTATAAATTGTGTCCAGCAGTGTTCTTGAGCAAAGGTACTTTTACCAAGGCAACCAAGTCACAGAGGCAACATAATACAGCTGTCTCTATGTTTGGTAGCTATTTTAAAGGAAAAGTCTGCTTTATCACAACCTCAGTCTTTTTTTTGTTTAGTAGCTTTGGCCTTTGTTACTATCAATTATGATAACACTGTATGAATCATGACAATTGCAAACAGGGTGACATAGTTACAACAAAATACGAACACATCCAGCAGACACATTCTGCATTATCATTCTCTTGTTGCTGTGTTCCTGGCCAACCTATGAAGTCCACTATTCACCTCATCTTTCTAGTCTGATTTTGGTCTCCACCAACTCCTGACAGAATTATCAGGTTCTTTATGTAGCCCACCTCTACCTACTATTTTAGGTAAGGGCCTCCTAGGTTCTTGTGATTTTATGAAAGACTAATTAAAAGTCCACCACCTAATTCTACTCACTGTTAGTTAAATTTCAACCACTCTTAATACACCATAATGACACCCATAGCACAATCACACACACACTAAACAAAATGACCAAACCGGTAGGTTAACTTTAAACAAATAATTTACTGAACATGTAGATTATCAATTAACACATAGCTCAATGAAAATACAAAGTTAGAATTTAATTAATAAATTATAAACCATGTGAGGGACCCACTCACCATTCACACACACATGCACACCAGCTAGCTTTGAGCTAACTATGAAACCTTAAACGTTGCAGGCCTACGCCGTGCTCGCGAGCGGCGAGGCCCAAAACAAAATGGCCGCTTCACTCAGTGAGCCTACCAAAAACGTAGTTGTTCATGTGACAACTTTGGTAAAAAATGTCCAGAAGCACCCAAGAGTGTCCTTTATTAATCACTGAGTTAGCGATTAAAAATAAACTCTTCTACTACTTAACCTCGTTAGCAGCGGTACAGCGCACGTCTTATATCCACTCCGTGTCTTCGTCAAGCTGTCTCCTATCACTTCCTGTTATCACTCACGTTAAGCCAATACGATAATGACTGGGAGCGGCTATATGCAAACACAGTACTTCCTCTCTCTCTTCACAATAAAACAACAATAAAGTACAACAAAAGCATTTCATATTTCCCTTGTTTTAACTCATTTTAAACATTTTTAAAACACAGATGAACTACCATTTCAACTCAAATTTACATATATAACTTTTTACATGTATAACTAACTTATAACATTTATATTTTAAAATCTTTTTTTTAAACTGTAACACACCTTATGAATTTCATCAGAATTTAATTAACATATTAACATATATGTCAGGGTTACATTTAGCTCATAAAAGGCTCCACTGTATTCATCACCTACTCACTAACTGCGTCTGTCTGCTGTTGGGTGCTGATGCAGGAAGTGGGTTTATCAGAGTTTTCTCGCTGAACACAGCTGCCAGCTGTGGCTGGAAACAACAATGATGAGAGCGCTGAGAGTGAACCGAAGAGGACAGTCAAGGGCCATAAAACCAACAGTGAGCTGAAAGGGTCCACGGAGCTGAAGTGAACGACGTAGTCAGGTGATGCGTAATTTTCTGTGAGTTTGTCACTGCGAGGGACACATTTCACACTAGGCGCAGTTATTTGCCCATTGTTAACATAAAAAAAAAATGAATACTGCAGCTTTCAACCCATTCAGATGGAGGTAAAATGCAGAGTGCAACAAAAAGTCGATGCTGTAGGGCAAAGATGAACCAGGAAGTCAGTCTGTAAAGTGCATGGATGCATTAAGAGAGCTGCAAATGGTTAATATATTGCTAATTTGCCCCAGTGGCCAATGGTGGGACTGCA
The DNA here is from genome assembly GCA_037975185.1 of Centropyge bicolor. Classification (NCBI taxonomy): domain Eukaryota; kingdom Metazoa; phylum Chordata; class Actinopteri; family Pomacanthidae; genus Centropyge; species Centropyge bicolor. Next base: position 635,496 of record JBBMOC010000012.1, on the reverse strand, counting down.
AGCAAAAGTCTTGTGACCTAAAAAATATTTTTCAAAATAGTCATTATAGACCAAAATGTTGACAGCACACCTTCACACAGTTTTCAATTTGTATTATGAGGGTGTTTTGTTTTTTGTTTTTGTTTTTTAAATAATGAAAGTTTTAACATTTCCAAAATTTAACAGAGCCTAGTACAACTATTTTTAGGTGTGTGATGTTAATTCAACATAAAGAAAGTCTGGCCTGAGTGAAACTGAGAGAACAGAGCCCGGAGAGAAACATTAACATTTGTATGAAACCAGAATTTACCTATATTTCCTTATCAGTATCACAGTTGATGCTGTAGATTGCAATTTTCTGTTTTAATCAACACACTTTTTCAGTTGTTTTTACTGCAAGTGCGAGCTGTGGGAGGACATGTTAGCTTATAGTGGCTGCAGCTGAATTCTGAAGGCAAGCAAAGCAGCAAAGAAGGCATGACATTTCTATCTTAGGGCAGTGGCCTCATTACACGGAAAAACAGAGTATCAGCCATGCTGATCTCCTAGACCTCCCTCACTGTGCATTAGGCAAGACAATAAATGTCAAGCAGCTCTGCTCTTCACCCGGTCCCCACAAGTGAGATTCATTACTGGGCTATAGGGATAATAGCAGTCCATCTCCTGAGAGGAAGTGAAAGGCTCTCTATCCTTGGGACATGATCAATAGTCAGCAGGCTTGATCAAGGGAGGAGAGGTGCCTCTACAGTGCTCGTCTGGAAGGTAGGACCCCACTCCACAGCATCACTTTCCACCCCGCCTTTTAAAGCAGAGAGCTGATAGAGCAGCAGACAGCCTGTCACTATCTGATCCACACACAATCTGCTGTGTATGTTACAAGAAGTGGATGCTGATTACAAAGATGCAAACACTTCTTAAGCGTTATTTATGTTCGTCTCCTTTGAAGTGGGCATCACAAGGGCCAGCGTATCACTTGGCAAAATATGAGTCAATTCGGACTAGAACATAGATGCTGTCAGAGTTGGGGCCACTAATGAGAATCAATGGAGTTCAGAGGCAGTCAGAAGCTGCCTCACCCACTGTGTTTGTTGCATCTGACATTTCATTCAATTACCATTTCCCCTCTCGAAAATCTATTTGCAGGCAATCTGAATGAGAAATTGGAATAGCAAATGAAAAAAATAAAGGCCTGGGCCACAACCGTATCACACACATGTCAGACTGATACAGGGCAGACACAAAGAGACGGCAGAATGTCACAACTGTGCCAGAGCCGTGCCAGAAACGTGTTAGCAATTGTCGGATCACTTACATGCAAATTGCAGGCTGGCTCTGCGGCTGAGGATGGACCCCCACGTGTTGAAGGCCGTGCACTGGTATACCCCGGTGTCTTGGTCCTTGTCCAGGTTGCTAATGATCAGGCTGCCCCCAGACATGTGACGCCGGTAGTCATTCCCCAGATCAATGAGTGTTCCGTTTAGTGACCATCTGGAAAAACGCAAACACAATCAGTAGCTGAGCCCCCTGGAGATGCACGCTCGCAGTGTTTATCACAGAGATCGATTTGATCGGTCCACCCACATCACGCTGAGAAGATAAAAGGTGAGTAGACGGAGTGGGGTCCTATATTATTAACAGAAAAATATGAATGTTGTGAATATCCCTTCGAACAAGTAACAAAGAGAGAAAGCATTTCTTGACATTGAGGACAGACATTAGCTTCCAGTGTTCAACAGTTTGACTCAATTTAAGTATCTTGTTTTGCTATTAATTTAGGCAAAATTCCAAATAGAGCAAATCTGCTGTGGTGTGTATTGATTTTCTCCTACTGGCATCAGTGAAGTGGATTTTTATTTCAGCTGTTTTTTTTTTTTTTTATTTCTTCTTCTAAGGAGGTTGTGTTTTTGGTGCAGTTCGTGAATGTGCTACCAGAATATCTGAAAAATATTAACAGATTTCATTGACATTTTATGGAAATTTAGGCCATGCACCAAGGAAGAAGTGTTTTTGTGCAGGTGAGGTTATATTTCATATAGCATGGTGAGATTTAAGCCACGCCATAATAAACGTTCATGGTCCCCAGTGGATGAATCCTACTGACCCTGGTGATCCTCTGACTTTTCTTTTAGTGCCATCATGACTCTGACGTTTGTGATTTAGTGGAATGAAATTTGGTACAGATATTAATGGTGCTCTGAGGATAAATGGTAATGATTTCAGTTATGCTCTTGACTTTTTATGCAGAACCAACAGCAGGTGAAAGTTTTACTTATCTAGTCATATCGAAAAATCTACAGGATGCAGTAACGTTTAAGCTGCATTTTAATATTTTAGCTGGCTTCGGTGGAGATGTTATATGCACACTGTAGGTTTATAAAATCTCTGAAATACAGTGGAGTAGATTACAATCATTATTAGAGTAGAATAGAATTAAAATACTAAAGTGAAGTACAAGTACCTAACTCGGACTATACTTAAACACAGCACTTGAGTAAATGTACTTAGTTACTTTCCACCAGTGCAAACATAGTAAACATGATAAACCTCATCACGGCCGCTCAGAGCCGCCATCGTGGCCATAGACATGACTGCACTTACTTGAATAAAGAACGAAAAAAATACAGCAAAGGCATCCCATGATAATGTCTCTACATGATATCTTGATGCAGATTCAAATCCAGATGCAGATTGAAAACGCTTGAACATTTTGTGTTATTAAAATTACAAGTGAAAAAGGCTGTGCAGCTTCGGCAGAGGTATGCGCTCTCCGAGTGCTTTCTAATTAGTCCATGTTTCTGCTTCTGTGTTTCTGACTTATTGCTTTCTGACACCTTCATATTGCATTGTCTACAGACCATTTCCTTCGAGGAAAGGTCACGAGATACTCTGTCATGCTAGCTCAGTTCAGGATGAAACGGCTATTAATCAAAGCTACCGAAAGAGACAAAACACTGAATAATGTTCATGTCGAACAATGAAAACACTTCATATGTTATTCGCTGAAATCTACAGTCTGTCGCTCTGACAGTGACAGATTCGAAGGAGAGGCAAACCGGGTGATACCTATACGAGTATGGAAGGTAACAGGACTTTATCTCAGAGCATTAACAGAGATGAAGAATTACTTTTCCCGTTCCTTATAGAATATGAGAAACAAAGAATTATTGGATTGCTGTGTGTTAGTCTGCCTTAGTGAACTGTGAAATGACAATTCCAATGATAAGGAGAGAAAAAAATCAATATCATTTTTTTCCCTCCCAGGCAAACTAACAGGCAGTTAGAATGATGCTTCATGCAGTCTTAAAGCCAGTCATGGCTCTCCCCAGCCTCCTGCCTGACAGACTACAAAAGACAAAGCTGTCTTTCATCTTGTAGCTTGCATTATTCATCTAACAGTCTGTGCCAGTCACTTAATCTGACTGATTTTGTCACTGTTCCAACAATATTACTTTTAAACGCCTCATACTTGCAATGACAAAGCTTATGTTTCTAAGAATATATACGAAAACAAACTGATACTTAATATGAACATTTTGAATGCAACACACAATTTACTGTCACATTGTGAGTCCTTGTATTTCTCCATTTGAATTCTCCTGTCCTTTCCCTCCTCTGTTTGTGCCAAAGGGAGGATTATTGTATGTGGAAGAGGTGGGGGAGGTTAAATGGAAAAGGATGGGAAGCTAGTTAGACTTGCTGCCACCCAGCATGATTGAACTTAATGGGAGAGGAAGGTGGGCAGCCTGGACAGATCATCCACCCCTGGAGGAGACAGCTGGCCGGATGTGATGGTCTCACTGCACCGCAGACACAGTCAGTAAGCCACCTACCTGCTCGTGCTGCAGAAACACCTGAGACAGGCTCTGATATTAGAAGACACGGGGAGCCTGTCATCAGAGCGCTCACACTCGCCTTTTTCATGTGAACCCAGTAAAGGTGGATGTGATTTCAAGATGAGGAAAGATCAACAAGAGCGGCTGTCATTTTGTCATAAATGGTCTCATACTTAACGTTGACGCGATCTGAAGTATTTAAAGCTCTTGCGATTTCTCACATAGTGACAGCGAGAAGTAAGCGGAAAAATGCGAACTTTCGCGCTCAGAAAACGTGAAGCCAACATCAGCACAACACACTCCACGCAGCATCTTTATAAAGCAAGCTGGGCTGTGATCGCTCTATTTCAAAGGGGTAGAAAACGCTAATGAGAAATGCAACCTTCTCTTTACGGTTCCTTTTCCACCAGTGATAAAACACAGCCCCGTGATTTCATGTGAGAAAATAGCAGCCCCGGTCTTATCTGCTGCAGCCCTACTTTGCAGGTGGGTATATGGGTAATAGGGTAATTCTATATGGAGCAGTATATGTGTGTCAGATGGTAAAATCAAAACATTATTCTGGACACTGCCTGGGCCATTCCTCTATTCTGGTCGCCATGCACAACGCATGGTAGATAAATAAGTACCACTTTGTAATAAGTCAGGATTTATAAATTGTCACTAATGGCTTCATTAAAGGCTAATTAATAATTTACTAGTGCTTTATTTTATCAGTTAAAGCAGACAAAATTGATGAAGTAAAAACTTAATTAATGTCTTACAACTGATCAAAGAACAATAGCAAATGATCTATTAACTATTAATAAAGTCATTAGTTGCAATGTATAAACAATTTACAAGATGCACAGTATCAGAGAGTGGTACTAATAAATCCTGGTAAGTGACTATTGATTGTAAACCAGTACATAGGTCTACTAATTCTTACTGAATATTCAAACAACACTAAAAAGCTACAAAAACTTCTACCTAGACGAATGTATAAGAAAAAGAACCGCTCACATCTTATGTCTATAATAAAGCCATAACCTGGGATGGAGAGGTCATGTGTCATTTCATTCAGCTGAAACGATAATCGATAAGCCGTTTTCTACTCGTGGCCAGACTCTTGCTAATGATCCCAAGTCATCACAGCAATTTATTTTCATTCTCAAAAACAATAGTTCTTTCCTCCTCCATTATAATTCTCTCTCAAACACACACAGCAGGAGTCAAAAAACGAAAAAAACGAAAGGTGGAGCAGGCAGAGCAGAGGTCTTAATGTTAGCACGGCCCAGACTGAATCATACTGACTCCACCACCTCATCAGCCCGAGAGGAGCTTACAGTAAGTCCGACATAGTGCAGGAGAACAGTCCTATTTGCTGCGGTGTGCTGCAGGCGCAGGCTGATCTGAGCATGCTCTGAATGAACTCCCCGTGACCTTGAGGTTCACATCAATTTTGCATGAGGTCTCCTCATCAAATAGACTGAGGATTGTACTGCAGCACCGGCTCACCTGGCTTTTCCTCGAGGCCAGACACCCACAGAGACGGCAGTGACCACACAAACCACATACTGTTCGCACATACACACACACACACGCAGAGCTTAGAGCTGATAATGGAAATCCAACTGCTGACCAGGGTACTCTCTACAATTATGTTTAGTAGGTTATTGCTCCTGCTTTTTAATAAATTGATGTTCATTTGGCCTTCAAGCCAAATATAACACAATAAATATTCCTGAAACCACCCTGTACTGGTGTGAGTATTTTTGTGTATGTGCATATGTGTGTGTGTGTGTGCATCTGTGTGTGTATATCAGCTTGCAAATCCAATGGAATTAGTGAAATATTAAAGTGTAACTTCACCCCCAGGTCGCAGCCTATAGCTCCACCCACTGCATAATTTTCAAAAATCAAAGGGGCTGTGGAGAGCAGCGGCCAGAGAAAATTGAAGACATGTCTCCAGCTGGGAAATGTGTGCAAGCAGTCACAAGCTCTCTTACCTTCTTTAAGTCTAATAATTAAATAAACTAATGCCACAATCATATAAAGGCAAGCAACATAGGCGTCACAAACACACCTTTCAGTCTCTGACGTCACTGCTCGCTGCTGTGGGTGTGTGCTTTGTGCTACTGGTTTAGCTTCTGAACTGCAGGGGGTGTGATTATTGTTATTACTGTGATTAGAGGGAGTTAACGTTCTCCTAAAATTTCATGACGTAAATTAGTACCAAATGGTTGACTCTGTGTCAGTGTTTGCCTCAGAAGGTGCAGGGTGATTCTGAACAGCAGATAGAGTGCTGAGGCTTTTTCAACCCATGAAATCTCGATTTTTTAAAAATTCGGTGAGAAATGTCAATATTGTCAGCACTGGTGTGTTTCATTATAGTACAGTCGCATCATTTAGTTTACAGCTCAAGAAACACTTTCAAGTGTACAGTACCTTTTTTACAAATATACACAACATGTGTATGCACATATATACACACACACACACAAAGTCATCGTGTCCTGTTCCCCAGGCGTAATACCATTTACAATTTATAGCCTGGATATATGATGCTTTTATTCAAATTAAAAGTTCATGTTCATGTAGCACCAACAGAGTAAATAATTCAAACTGTGTGTATCTACCTTCTAGAAACTCCATAAAATAAGCTTTATTCAAGACCACAGGCTTCTTCCAGTTTATCCCATTGGTTTTAATATGATCTCATAAGCCAGAGGGTCATAGAATTTTCTCACCCTGCGAAAGGACAAGTGACCCTCCACATGATAAATATCGACTAAACAATCTCCAAATTCAGCCCTGATATTTGGCTCTGAGCTGCAACTGAACTCATCTCACACACACACACACAAAAAAAACATCTTCTAATCACATCCTCCCAGTTCTATTTATGTCCCTGTTACCCTGTGCCGACCCGTAAACAAAGGTAGAGTCATAGATCTGCCTGAAGTCACATTACATGATAGCAGACACCAGCCGGAGTACTTTTTTATTCTCCCTTTCCAATCACTGCTGTGCCCTTGATCCTGTGTTACAGCAGATTCATAGTAAACACAGTGACAGGTGTATTCATAAAGCACAGCTCTGAGCCCTGGAGTGTGCTCTGGCGCTGCACTGGACTATTTGTCAACTGAAGAACTGTCAGGGTTGCCGTTCGTATATTCGCGGTGTCACCCGAGCGGGCGAGGTGGAGCAGAGCGAGGCGTTGCGGGAAACAAAATCAGACGGTATCGAGGTAACTAGAAAAGGTTATGAGCATGAGCACAAATGACAACCTGATATTTTCATTTTATCACGTCTGCTACCTATTTAAATCAACAAGACAGAATTTTAAAACTTGTCAAACAGCCTATTAAATGGCTCCATATCCCTGTTAGAGGTCACCAGTCTGTGATGTCCAGTTTATTAGGAGCAATTATGTAATTAAGTTTTTATTTTACATTTCAAGAGCTTCCACTCTTTCATCATTCTTTTTCCTGTTAACGGTTTGCAAAAATGCACATTCTAGTATGCTGGGTGTTTTTCAATGATGGATTTTTTTTCATGCGTGATTGCTGCAAACTGATGAGTTTGTAAAGCACTTGCTCTTTGATTGACAGTCCAGCTCTGACACAGTCACTGGCAACAATTTACCCCAATTAAAGATAAGGCCGGTGCTTTGCTTTACTGTCAATTACTTAAAAGTCACAACACCAATAATGAATTGATCCCGCAAGCAAGTCTATTTTGTGTAGCCAAATCCTAATAGAACTAAATTCCTCCGTGCTGAAGCTACATTACCTCCATTACCTTTATTACTCTGAACAAGAGCGCTGCAGTTTGTTTTGACTCCCACATACACTGTCCTGCTGCTGTAAATACTCACTGAAGCAACAAATGTGTAGTAATCCACTGCTTAAAATAGTCCCCAACAAATGGGCTATTTACTCATGTGTGGGAATTTTTGGCACCGGCACCACTAGACTGCTGAGGTAAAATGGTTGCTTTGTATCAAAATGAAAAAAAATATACATAATGTTTTTTTAAGACTATTATTTTTAAAAACAGGCAGTAAAGTGCAAATATTCAATGATGCTCTGGATTTCTTCTTTATATACAAAGAAAGACTGTAAATGTAAGCTTAGCAACATAATGTGGGCGGGGCAGTTGTATGTTTATGACAACCGCTAACACCATCCTGTATTATAGCTGGTATTACTACATACAGTGCTATATGTCATTGCAGCTGTGATGGAAATCTATTGCATGTGGCTCATTTGGCCGCTGTCCAACGGATTCAGGTAATTTCTGAATAACGACTTCATCTTATCTGCGTTTAACATACAGGATGTGCAGGAAAGCCGAAACAGCCGATTGCAAGAGAACCAACATGCTCAGTGCTACAGTGGCTCCCTGACAAGGATTAACATCATCTTCTCTGACAAATTCAATATTGTGTGACCCAATTTTTTCTATGGATATTAAACCAAATGGATGAATTTTTCTTAATAGCTGCAGTAACTGAGGAAATTAAGTGTGGAGCTCTGAATGTAATACCCTCTCGCTTGGCATATCTAATTCTACAAATACTGTTCATTTGCAGGGTCTAGGCCCATGCACAGTTTGCAGACTCCGGTGAAAGTCACAGCATGACCACTTCCTAAAGGCATTTTTTCAGTCTACTCAGGATGTTTTGAGGTTCTAATTCCAGTGTTAGTGAAATAAATTGCCGTGAATTTATGCTTTCTATTCTATCATCAGGACACAACAATCCTCTCCTTGCCCGAAGGGAGACGAGTCAAGGACGATCAGTGTCAGGAAAACTGATGCAACCCAAATAAAGCTAAAATGACTCCTGTCTCAGAGTAAAATTAAGGGTAGAAATCAAGTGTCTTTAAAAGCATTACCAGAAATGTCAATCCACAGTGGTGAGAGTTTGCTCGCTCAGACATCAATTCCTCCTTTTAAACCTGGTGTGTGGATTTTTTATTCATAATTGAGGGCACTGACTCCAAACTGTGGAACTCCTGACCTAGATGAATATCACCAGTGAGATATGTGGGTTGTTTTGTGCTACAGACAGAAGCTGATTGCTTCAAAATGGTGGAAAATCAGTGAACCCCAGGTAGCTCTGAGAAAACACAAAAATAAAAGATGGGCTTGCAAGGCTCCCTAGAGAAGCAGGATGGAAGTTAAATAATAAGTATATATAAAATCAGAGCAATGGAAACAGTCATAAACGTTACTTTTATCACCGGATCCCCTGAAGATGTGCTGTATTATGTTGTGTGTTTTAATTAAAAAACAACTATTTAGGATGTAATATATAACTATATACTGTGGCGCACTGTTTTATTTTGAAATTTAAAATCATGAACTTAAAGCTGCTCAGAACTCCTCAATTTCAACATCACATGTTCGACCAATTATTGCCTCATAAAGTTGATATGGCTAATGTGTACATCCCGGAGCAACATTAGCATTCATTCCTGTGACCTGACATATTAAAGTCTAATACTAACTTTGAGCTTTGTTTGGGTCTCCACCTACTCCTGATGAATATTTACAAGCACTTTAGCTGTTAAATGCTACACTAGTAAATTCTTACTTGTATTGTATTGTATTTATTTTATTTTATTTTACAAGTAAATTTTCCAAAAAACTCAGGGAAGAGCAACAGAGGAAAGCTTCTTCCAGGACTAAAGTGGGATCACTATGCTCACTAGCTCATCACTAATATTGTTTGTCTGCTGTTTGATGCTGGGCAAGTAGCCTAAAGTCCATTCATCACACCTTTTTTGTTGTTGTTGCTAAAAACAGCTGCCTTCTGCTGCTGGATCTAGTGTTGATGAAAGTGGTGGGATTACACCAAAACAGTCAAAATTACAGGATGCATAACCAAAACAATGAGGTGAAGAACACTCAAACAGTCCACAGAGCTAAATGGAAATGGCATGAATCTCTGTGGGTTTGTCACAACAAGCGACTCCTTTCACATTACACATTTAATCCATTGTTCATATCAAATATTGATTAGTGCTGCTTTAATATGTGTTGCGCTATAATGGCCATAACCTGTGCACAACCGCTCTTGTAATATACGCGCTTGCTCGGCTGGAGGAAAAGTTGCACATCACACTGACATCAACACCATTCCCCACTACAGCTTCGACACCACAGAGGAGCCGAAAGAGAAAGCCTCTTCAGCAACGCCGGCGAACGTCACAACGTTTTAAGTCGCAGGTGAAGTAATGCAAGCGCTGGTTTGGGCTTCATCCTGGGATGGCTCAGGTTGCACAACAAGTATAACGATACCCCCCCGCTGCTGCGCCTGGGCCATGTTCTCAGCGCAGACACATTATAGGAAATGTAAGCGTTTAACGGAATGTCACTCACAAGGTTATTGCCTCTCTCCCCTGCTTGCTGTGCATCTACATGGTGCTGACCAAGCTCCGAAACACAATCTACCACGGAAAAAAAACATCGCGAGCTGCCATTTTCAGGCAGGCTCTCTGCACCGCCGGGGAATAGCCGGGGAGATATCAAAGGATCTTTGGTGCAAATGAGTCACTGGAATCTCCTTTTCTCCCCCTAATGATTTCTTAAGCCGTGCACCATGTTATAAATCACCAGCTTTAGCCGCACAGTAGCTTAAATCTTATCATTAATAAAGTTAACTACATCAACCTGACTCTAACTCTACATCATAGCCCGGGCTGAAAATAGATAAGCTTTGTTCAATTAGAAATGGATGCTCAATTAAGCAGTTGCTCTTTGAAGCCCGTCTTTTAGCTGGATGGTGCGTAATCTCTCTCGAGCATTTATGTCCAGAAAACGTCGTTCTTTAACAAATCAATAGCAATCAACGCTATCGGTACCCTCTTTGATTTCCGTGGAAGCTGCAATGAAGATTCACAAGCAATTAAGCAGCAATGGATTTTTACCATGTGATGCGGATGTGGAGCCAAAGCGGAGAGACGGCTGAGCCGAGGCTTGTGGGGAATGTAACTTTGATGTGGTAATGTACCTGTACTGCGGAGGAGGGCTGCCTTCTGCCTCGCACGTGATGGTAGTCTGCTGGTCTGGGGAGTTGATCGGCAAAATGAGGTCACTTGGCTCCGTCCTCCATCTTGGCCCTTGAAATATGACATCCTCTGTACAGGCTGGGGAAAGGGGAGAAGTCTATAGTAGTACAAGTCAGGAAATTGTCTCTTTGACCTTAAGAGAAAATACTGTACGAATACAGCAAAAGCACAGACGGCGTAAGGAAAAACAGTTAATCTTGCTGAAATACTGCAACTTTCTGACACTCAGTGTTTGCTACTTTTTCAATATACTGTATATACCGCCTCCGATTCTCTGAACAATGTGGCTCTCTCCAAAAGAAAAGCAAAGAAATACATTAGGATCTCCAAGATGTACACAGCCTTTGCTTCCCTTGCAGTAAGTGTAAATCCACTTACTCTCCATGGGCATTAACTGTTAATGCTGACATATTTGGTATCAGCTTCACTATGTGCGACTGCATTTTTCAGATGGACCTGACGCATAAAATCAGTGACCACGGTGCTTATGTTTGCTCCGATTCTGCATGCAGGGCCTTTTCCATAGAGCCTCACTCTTTCGCTTTATCATCATGATAAATCATCATATAGTTGCTACTGTCCGAGGTATTAATTATCTCCCTGCCTCAAAGCTCGCATGTAAAAACACAAGCAAATAAAAAAACTGCAACTATGTTATCTAATGCTTTGATTACTGTGTAAATATTTCGCAGGCTAAGGGGTTTGAGGAAGCTTAATGCTGTTGCAGAGAGCTCACATAAACTGAGTGTTCAGTGTTAATTACTCATCAGGAACGATATCGTAAGGAGAGATTTAAAAAAAAAAGTTGTGCATTTAAGTTGAGTCTATAATAGTGGGCAACTGATGTAGAAAGCCAATTTTCACATATTTCCCCAGTAATTAATGATTTCCTCCAAGTGACAGGGCTGATAAATAAAGCAGAGTGATCTATTTTCAGAACATCTATGTCATACCACGCATGCACCGGTTAATTGAGGCCATAAGGATGCACTCATCTGCCAGCAGCTTAAAAGGAAAGGATGTGGAACACAATCTGGTACTAAATGAAAGTGGAGTCAACAGACGGCCAGAGTAGGCCTAATTAATATCCTACTGCTAACAGGCTGCAGCATGTGGCTAGCAGTTCTACATGTGGCTTTAGCCGGTGATAATATGTCAGGGAATCGACGTATATTTCACTGTGTGACGAGGGTATGGCGACGAATCAGAGCAATTTTTGCCAGTTGTTTAGAAATACTGAGAAGACGGACTGGGTTTATCAGCCTCTCTCCCTAATGTGAATTTAAATAAAATGCCAGGCAGGCTGACATCTAAGCTGTCAGCGCGTTTTGTGAAGTCCCAGACGATAGAGTCAGACAACATGTCACTTCAGATGTCATGATGATTGTTATCTGCTGTAGTGATTTTCGAGGGTTTCCAAGTGTATGATCACAACGTCGAATAAGAACTAGCACCTACGGGCAGAAACAGAGGCCCTGTTAAAAACACTTGTCCGCCAGGAAGGTGAGACTGCTTGCATCTCGCTCCCTCGAGTACTGGGTGTGAATTACCCATGAGCCAATTTGAATAACATTCATTGGGATTTACAATGTCATTTGAACAAGGGCTGACATTCTGGTGGAGTGTCTGCGCTTCTCCTGCTCAAATCCCAGGTGGCCGCGCAAGGGCAGAATCAGGCACGGTGGCAAGTAGATTGCGCTAAAATGCGGGGCTGGATTCATTGCATGGATCCTGATAACGATCTGGACAGGCCATAAACAGGAATGGGATCGGACTCCCGGTCACAGTGTGCAGCAGTACACTGCTCTAGGCAGCGGTGAAGGACATCGTGCCGGAACGCCGTACATGTGAAGACTGCAACTTAATCAGTTTTTGGTTGAGAAGAAGAGATTTTCTCAGATTATTTACAACGCTAATGGACGAAACTCTAGATTTCATATGAACACTGCTTACTAAGAACAAAATGCTATTTATAACCTCTAACCTTGCAATCTTCTGTAATGAATATGCATTAGAATACAATTTATTAGGAGGCATGTTTTCGTGACTTAAACCGTGTCAACAAGTGCAGCTAGAGACTGAAATATAATATGTGTTAAAATATCTTACCTGCAAGGCATCCAGTGATTGATAGCAGAACAATTTGTTTCCATGGTGACATCATCTTTAGTCGCCGAGGGCTAATAAGACTCTCATCCAATTGCTTGTGAATGGAAAGCACTCCCTTGAATACAAGAATTTTAATCTGAAGGGAAAGTAATTATGGATGTGATTAAAATATGACATTTTGATCCAAATACGACAAGCATTCATCAGCAAAAAAAAAAACATGATTATAGGACTGCTAAGTTACATAATTGGTTCTTATTATTTGGGAGTTACTGTAAGGGAAGAGAAAGTGAATCTTGAGGAACCGAGAAGCGACGGGGGGAAAACAGCAGCAGGCGAAAACCTGAGGATACAAGCCGCCAGCGTGATTTTCAGGTGGCACAGAAGAAGAGACAGCTGCTGAATGAGTGTGTTTTCTTCTCCCGTGCGTGTTTCTCATTCCGCCTAACAAGCTCAATTCTGCAGCTTTAAAGAGAAGGGAGGAAGGAAATGATTGACCTCAAAAGATACTTCTCTCTCCCCATTTGACTATTAATAGGAGCTGGCAGACTGTGTACCAGCACTCCACAAAATGCCACTTCATACTTTAAAGGGCGACTCCATCTGCATTCCTTTCCGGGTTTTTCAAATGGAAACTCCCACTCAGGCATTAGCAAAAAGTGGTTACGTAGGTTATAGCACTGATGCCCTTCCCTTCCTCAACCTAGGAGGTATGTATGCAGCATCATGCAGAAAACCTACGTCAGGTCACGTGGGAAAATGTTTTTGAAGGGCTTTGGAAAACAGTACTTTGATGCTACAACATATGAACTTTGATTGTTCAAATTTGAATACATAAGGAACAAGGAAGCTACGGAATGAATGAATGAATTATATAAAAAGCTAAAAAAATAATAAAAATAATGGACCATCCTTTAACAAAGGGTTTGGTGGTTGACTAAATGAAAGAAAACTGACTCATTTTTAATACATGCATCATTCCCTTAGATCAACAGAACATATGAGGGCCATATACAAAGAATAGTAAAGTGGCACATTTCATTGTCAGCTATTAATGCTTACTGACGCAATGATATATAAGAGGCTAGAAATGTGTAAACCTCTAACTTTTCCACCACCTTTAAAGGGCCACTGCAACAAATTTTACACATCAAGATGAGTTTAGCAGTTGAGGGAAGTATGACTCAGCCTGTGAACACATATATATCTTTGTGACTCTGGCAGAGCTCTGTCAAGTCTGAGACAATGACTGACTACTGTAAGTCATGGCCATTACTGCCGTCAGGAGAATACAGTGTTGGACAGGAACACTGCACTGAGGAATCCATTTCAGCACTGTGACTGCATTTGTCAGTAACATACAGAGTAAGGAACTGCATTTTAAAATTCAATAATGACACTGCAGACAATATTGAAGGTGGGAGTTGAAATCATTTTTAAACTGGTCTGGATCAACTAGCCTCTGCCAAAAGAGAAGAATGTGTTTTAAATACATGATTTTAAAATTGTCCAGCAAGTCAGGGTTTAGGATTTATCAGGATTTGCTCAGGGTTGGAAGGTGTGCAGCCCTTCCAGCAGCTACACACTGAAGACAAGAATTAAAGTGCTGTGTGCAGTGACCAAAGTCGCTTTTTATTCAAAATTCAAAGTGCTGTTTGATGTGAAAGAAAATCTGTAATGATTTGCTCCAATTCAAAAACTGACAGTGCATAAGAACAAAAACACGGTACTTGTACTCCAGCATTGATAAAATGCATTGTCACTCTCACGCACTGCAGGCCTTGTCGCTCTTTCAGTAAACTGGGCTATTGTTGTTCTCGTCGTTAACAACAAAAAGGAGAGAACTAGTGAGCTGTGCTGAACAGATAATCAAACTATCTGAGAAGTTAGAAAGCATTTTGAGGGGGGCCCCAGGAGCTCAGTGCCCGTCCTGTCTCTCTCCAGCTGTTGTCATAATAAGACAGAAAGGCCAAAAAATATAATCTTAAAAAAGCACAACAGATGAAAAAAAATAGATAAAGATAAGAATGTTGATGTTGTAAATTGCCACTGCTCTACATCGACGTTTGATGTTGAACTTTCTTCTTGAGCATATACATTCTACAACATATACTATTACTTATGCTATTAATTATGTAAATTTCCCCACTGTGGGATGAGTAAATGTATATCTTATCTTTTTTTCCTTTTCTCTAAAAAAAAGAAAAAATGTATATCTTATCTTATCTTATTAGACTACTGTGGTTGCATTCAAGTTAATTCCAACAAACTATGTGTCAGTCCAAATTTTGGGGGAATTTTTGAATGCAATTTCATGAATGTATTTTTAAAATGTGACAGGCATGGTAATGTACTCCAAACTATAGGCTAGCTGCTTGTTAAATGAACAGTGCCTTGTTTTCTACTTGCATGCAATTAACAAAAAATATGCGTGGATGTGGCGGCTTTGGAGATGTTGGAATTATTGAAGGAGCTGGCATGCTTACGAGCTCAGGTCTTATGTCATTCTATTCTTGTTAGTCCATTCTGTGTGTCTGCTATCAATTTACTATATGTAAGTACGGAGCTCAATTTGAAACTGAAGTGAAATTCCTTGTATGTGTGCTCATACCTGGCCTATAAAGCTGATTCTGATTCTGATGAGTAAAAGAACGTAATGTAACAAGTATTGTAACTAATTACTTTCACTGTTGAGTAATGAGTAACGCGATGTAATTATGTTTTTCAGTCACGTCATTAATCACACATTTCACGTAACTGCAACACTGTTTTTAAAAAAAAAACTTACAAAACAAAACTTGGTTGCATTATTGGAAATGGATCCAATGGTTTTGTAGTCTGACCCCACAAGAGATTAAAAATCTGGTTATCTTATGTCGACATATGATGCACATTATCTTTTTTTTAATCTCTCACTTGTGAGTTGCCCAACGTTGTGGAAAGATGACATGTAATTGTTGGAGGACCCTTGTAATAGCGATGGTGTTTTTAGCCATTGCATCAGAACTAAGCAGAACTGCTTTATAGTAGTGTAGGTTTTCTACCTCAATATGGTGACATGCCTTGATTTAACAGGTATTTAGTACGCTGGACTAGTCAAAAACAGATATTCCAATCTTTACATCACAATATCAATACATCATGAGAGATTATATGATTCCAGGTAGCTCCCACCCCCATCGCCTCCTGGTGCCACAACGACCTAAAGTCAAAGGCTGATCATCCACAAATTGCTACTTCAGATATCCAATCTAACCAGTGATCAATGACCTAAATGGCCATTCAACTTTTCTTATATGGAGGTGGAACGGAGAGGCCCGAGACTGTAATTGTAGTATCAGGGGCACAGGAGGGGCTTAGCTCAAGCTCTGACCTACATCACAGTAAGTGGAAACTGATACGCCTCTCAGGATTAAGAATTCAACCCAAGCCCTCATCTATACAACACAACCCTGTTATGCGGATTAACCCAGGGCTATCTTTGGAATTCTTGAGACAGACCTAAATATTAACCAGTCACTTGTTTCACCAACTTGTAAGTGTAGGATTGTGGCTGTGATTTGATGTGAAAATCGTGGTTACTTATTCCCATGAGGGAAGCAGAATGGCGGCGCTGAGCAGACACAGAAAAATCTTCAGGGGGAATCATCCCATTTGCCTGATCGTAACTTAATGGCCAGTGTTGGCTTAGCTCAACTGTCCTGGTGCCAGTAATTGTTCCTCATCTGGCGTAATTGCAGGCACAGCGAGATTCAGAGTGGATTTCCTGGTGTCTTTCAAAATTTAGGGGGCGTTTTGCCACTCTAAAAACCCATCACATTGGATTACACGGTTTGAGATTCTACAGGAGCAAAAAAAAAAAATGTGTGCTGCATTTTTCAGTTTGAGTGCAGTATTAACCATCATCCACTTTCTGGAGGATCTGACCTCATCATCCCAACCCAGCAGTCCAAAAAGCTCCAAGATCCTGAGAGGAAAATCTCCTCGAAAAGACTTTCTTTGCAAGTTGGCTGTTACACAGTTCATGGCACAGTGTCTCTGCTGATATGATGAATGTTTGTCCCTGAGCGCAGCTTCATTTTATAGTCTGTAAAGCATGCGGTGACATTTTCCCTTCTGAGCGTTTTCTTTGAGTTGCTTTTGAATTAATGGTTCATTAAAATGCCCGATATATGCCCATTTTCCCCGTCATTGTGTAGGAAGGGTGTGTCATCGTTCCTCGAAGAATTTCACTTTCGGTGGACGGCTTTTTTAGTAGCTCTCAGCGGAGAACTTGAGTGTCTCATGATGTTCCAAAAGCCATTTCAGAGCTGCTAAAAAAAATCGAAGAACTGTATCACTTTTGACCTTCAAAAAGCTGCACCGGTGTGTCTCACCTTGCAGGGTTGCATATAAAAAACCAAATCCACAAGAGAAAGAACAAAACAAACTCTGGATGCAAAGAAAAAAAAACAAAAAAAAACCCTCCTTGTGGGCTTTTGTGGTGCTGGAGGTGAGGTAGCATTTTTCTTTCTTCGGCTTTCTCAACTGAAATGATGAGCGAAAGATTGCTCCGCCAAATGTAATGAGGCATCACACTTTCACCTCCACAGAAGCTAAACCTAATGGAAGTCATTGGCTAAACGCATTCCAGAGTAAATGAGATGACTTCTTGGTTAGTGGGGCTGTTGTTTGGCACATAATTGATAGGAAAGGTGGTTAAAGGCATCCATTCCCCCCCTGAGGGCAGCATAATTGCAAAAGAATCTAATAAGGGAGGGAGGAAAGGAGAGAGTTTCTATCACAGGGGTGTGCACGCTCAAGGTCTGTATTCAGATCACAGGCGATTCCCCTCTGCACACACACACACATACACACACTGTCAGAATTAAATGAATTCGCTAAAGTGTATGATGCATTCATTTCCACAAAGTTATTGTCTTTATGACTATTGCTGCCATCTCCATTAACTCGCTCAGCAAGACAACCTGGGAGACAAGGATCCGCCACCAGGGACGGACTCCATCTGAATACACAGCTGCTCTGTGCTGCTGCAAATGAATGAAGAATTCACCATCAACGGTGCACTGATGCCTCCTAATTTACTCTGACTGACTGAAGACCTGCATAAGTCGACTTCACATGAGCCAGAGAGGATGACAGCAACAACAAAAAGAAAAATTAGTGACGTGATTAACAAATGAAGGCAGAGCTTAATGTCTGTATTTCATGGCTTAGGCTACAGCGAAATACTTGTGAAATGAAAAGAAGAAGCAGAGTAGAAGTAATTGTTCTGTATTGATTGCGCCACCCTTGCATTACCTCAGGTGAGTGAGTAATGCATCCCATGGCAAATTAAGCAATAAAGCATCAAATAAGAAGACATTTCATTTCATTGCCCCCCCCCACCCTCCCCTTCTCAACAGCTGTTACATTAACATTCATGAAAGAATTGGCTGAATGCATACTCTCTCCTGAGATGTTTCTTCCATTTCATTTCAAGCACAGCCTCGCAGCCGAAAAGAAAAAGTAGCCACTTCACACGTGTGACTGACATGTCACATTGTGCATGTATGAATGAGATTAGAACTGAAGCTCAGGTCACGTTCGATTGCTGCAGGACAACATATAGCAATGAATTTAAAAAAGGGGAGGGGGCTCCATGTGAATAAATACGCCTGCTTGTGAGATGCCACTCAAGTGAAAATGAGGGACGTTATTGCACTCCACGCTCAATATGATGAATTTCACTCAAAACACACAAAAAAACTGTAACACATTCACTTATGACCTCATCTGACATTTTTTTTTAGCATAATAAATATGTTTGCCACAGTAGAGCTAAACATCTGGGCAGGACATTCTGCAGCTATTATCCAGCTGTGTATTTTCATGCGAAAAATCACTGAATCCCTGGAAGACAGCAGGACGCCCCCAGTGACTCCCTCCAATGTTAAACACACGGCTGCATCCCTCAGCTGCCGCCTAACACAGGGGGCAGGGAGAGTAAGTGCACTTAAAAGAGAGGGGAGCAGCGATACATTTCTCAACCCCATCATCAGCCGGGCACATCCCCAGACCCTCATCCTAGACGCAGCCACAAATATAAGACTTGGAGGTCAAGGATGAGGAGCAGGAGACACTCAGGCAGGCTCTTTACATATTTTTTTTTCATGATATTCAATCCATTTCACAACCTTTCCGGGGAGAAAAAGAAACTGGCCGTACAATGTAATTGCCACTCTGGTTCAGTCAAAAGAGGTTTTTCATCCCTGCACTGCCATGCTGGATATTGCTGCGTTATAGAATAATTCACTGCATGGCTTTAAAGACGTGTTTCACTATCACCACCTCATTTGGCTATTGCTCCAAATACGTGCACAGGATCTATAAATAAACACAAATACAGGGGACAGTGATCACTATCCCTGCTGAATAGTGGGATACTTTGAAGACGGGAGCGGGCTGAGTGGTTTTAACGCTCACTGTTGGGTCTGTCCTTTTGCAGTCTGGGTGGGAAAAAGGAGAACACTTGTGTGCAGACCACTGGTGGCCAAACATTTGCTTTTGCAGAAAAAAAAAAAAAGCCAGAGTGAAGCTGAGCTGTTGCATTAATTTCTCTAATAACACTCCCTTGTAGATTATAATCCTGTGAGATTCAGGAAAAATGCGGCATAACTATTGGAAGAATATGATTTTACATGACAGATATAACACACATGAAATCACAATTTAAAAAAGAAGGGGGGGGAAAATCCTCTGCAGGGACTGAAATAATTGCCTTGAACAAGTTATAGAGGGAGCTTTTCTCCAGGCAACAGTCCTGATGCTGTTTCTCTCTGTGTGACTGAGCAGAGCAGCACCATATGGACTTTGTCCTAGATGAGGGAAATGAGCCCCAACAGGAGAAATCCCAGTAGGACCATCCAAACCATTGGAGGCTCGTCTGGAAATCATCAGCAGCAGCATGCATGTGTGACCACTATTAGCACGCACACTCCCATTTTAGAAAAGATGAAATCAAGGCATGAAGCATTTTTAAGTTATAATATTATTTTCTGCAAACTTACACAGTCCTAATATTGACATTAGAATAAACATGCTGTGATGGATACTCACTTATTCCAGGATGCAATTTTTTTTCCTCTTCATTAAACTGCTTTGGTTGTAATTCCAGTATCCGGTGGATGTTTGTTTGAGGCTCTAGTGAGCGGATAACATGTCTCACATCAACTCTCAGCAGCCCAAACAGGAGGCTCGCTCTCCGCTCCGGCACTTCAGGTTCGGCTCCGTCCAAAGTGCGCCTCTCGCTCTTTAAAGCACGAGGTGAAAGCTTTGCCTCGGTTAATTCCACAATGTTGGAGTTTGAAAGGATGATGATCCTCGACCTCTCGGCGCAGGGGAGGACAGCGGTGCCTGTGAGCGGACTGGCGGTGCGCGCAGCAAGCCGGGATGTGCTCTCTCTTTGTGCGCAGGAAGAGGCGCCCACTGGTGACGCGTGAAAACACCCATCGCACTTAAACGCAGCACGGTAATGCGCCACCAGCCTATGGGCAACCTGCCGTTCCTCCGCTGAGGAAGAGCGCACGTTTCATGTCGGGATGTTTGGACAGTCAGTGAAGTGGAAATTTACTGAAATATGTTTCAGCGGATGATCAGATATTTAAAATGAGAGGGAGAATGTTGAAACTGAATGTGGACATTTTTCACAATAAGCAAACTGATGGTCAGTAAATGTGTTTTTTTACAGTGCATTGGTGAATTGGTGCAGAGGTTTTGCAGTAGATCATGTGAATTGAGACCAACCACTGCTGTTCAATGGAAGGAGGAGGAGGAGGTTTTTACACATGGCATTAAAATAATCAAAAATAATCTTTATTAGATGTCAAATATATTTAGTAGATGATTAGATGGGGGGTGAGTCCACAGAGGATGTGACAGCCTGAAGCTCTTTAAAGCAGCAACAAGACCACCCAGGCAGGTGTGTTTGTACCTTTTGGCCTACTAAATATTGTGTCACCTAGTTGAAATTTCATTGTTTTCATGATGCAAGCATCTGAAATCACCCTGTGTTTGTGAAGGAGTTTTCATTCCACAGCTTTTTGCAAAGCCAAGTTCTGCAGGAGCATGCTTGTGATCAACACATGGGCTCATAACATGGGGTTGTTGTTAATTATTGTTGTTGTTACCATACAACTCTGGCCAGCTAGATTCTTCTTTCAAAGTATTTTTTAAAGCTTTCATATTAACAGTGGATTAAATTATTATGTATATTGTAAGAGTAGTTGATTGTAGTGACAAACTCATTCTGTCAGAGGGCCTCCCCCCATGGTTTGGTCCACTCCAACAGCAGGACCGATGAAATCACCACTCCATCAGTAAAACTTTCAGGTGAAGCGATCATGTCAAAAATAAGTGAACTCGAGCTTTCGGAAGTGAAAAAGACAAGTGTCAGAAGGAATACAGTCAGAGGGAGAGCAGATGCTGAAATTTTTTCAAAATTTTTTTTAACAAAACTTTCAGAATAGTTCATTGTTGGTATGTAACATAGCTGGCTCACTAATATTGTACTAGAGCGGTTACTGATGGATCAGAAAGTTTTATATATAGATGGGTTGTGCCTTTAAGTTTCCAAAGTTTTAAGATAAGATAAGGTAAGATATACCTTTATTCGTCCAACAGTGGGGGAAATTTACAAACTTATTATTATTTATTATTACAGATTCATTATACGTCCATGTTGCAACAGGCTCTGCAAATATAACAGCATAATTTTGAAGTCTTGTTTGTCTTTTCTTATGGAATACAGTAATACAATAACCCTCTCAGTGTAGCCAGCAGACAAGGATGGCGCTTCACCATCGCCTGTTCCCAGCGTATAATGACGACCAGAAAAACTGTACTGATTACCCTAATAACCACTAATATCTTGAAAGGGGAAGGGGGCTCGCTGAGGCTGCATATGGCTTTTGTGTGACTCCCTTGCACACCAGTCTCATCGCTGTTGTTTCCAGCAGCAGAAGCAACATCACTCACATGGTAACATATAGATTTTTACAGCTTTTAAGTGTATCTAGAAATGTATGTTATAGGTTTAGTGAAAATTATTGTCAACCTTCATCACTAATAAAATCTCATCATAGACAATGGTTCCACATTTAAACCATCCTGATGTCATGTACATACTTGATTTATAAACATAAGGAAGTGAACAAGACGTTTTCACCATCAATACAGATACTGAAATACATCTGGTACTGATGACCAATATAATTCATCAATGTGCTGAATAATTAATTGAGGCGAAGTATTTTCCGGGTCAACTGACAAAACTGACCAAGATTTCCTCCCAGTGGAGATATCTCACTTTCTTTCACAGGGGAAGAAACGCACACAATTGAATGCTTTGAGCAGTGGCTGGTTTAGCACAGTCTGTATCCAAGCAGGCCCAAAAATAGCGGCATCAAACGTGCAAGTTCACTATCATAATATCTCAATAAAATCGAGTTGCCACTTGAGCTCTTTTAACCATTATATCCACAACAATCTACTGGATGGCACTACAGTTTGTAATTCTTACGTTGTCAGCCGCTGTGAAAGGGCCTGTGTCACTTTTTGTTAAAAGTGGATATCTCACTTTTCAAAAAATCTTCATAAGCTGCGCCAGCGATTCTCTTTTAAGTTAAGGGAAGCCTTGAAAGACGCACTGATGTCAAAAAAAAAAAAAAAAATGAAAAATAGTCGAAGGAGAGGAAGAGCGGCAGACATTCAGCCTCATGTTTCACCAACTGTCACTCATGACACTAAATAAATCTCCCCATCACTGCATAGATAATTGCTGTTAGTTTTATCTGGTGCAAACCATTTGATTGACTTAAATATTAAAATGATGGAGATATGAATATTTAATGTTTCTGGGCAGAGGAGAACTCCAGGGGCTTTCAGAGAGACTGATGGAAAATACAGAGGAGGTGAAATGCCATTTATTAAGGTCATTTGGTATCTTATTGGATATGGAGAGGTGTAGGAGTGGGCGTTTGTGTTTGGAAATTCAAGGTCAACGGAGGCACAAGGCTACCACATACACTGCCACTGCAGATAATCCAGCTTCATCCACGGGTAAGTACACTGGTGAAATGAGCATTGAGACCATTCTGCAAGTACAAGCACGCGTTTTAGAGAGAGCACAAGTCCTGCTGAAGAGAGCCGGAGCACAACACCGTGGGTCAGCCAGGTCTAGAGCTGCTTTAGAGCTGAATCTGAACTCTGACCTTCTGTATACTCTCACAGTGAAATGCTGAGGTGACACAGAGCATTTCAAAGTAATATTCACTTACATCTAATCTATGAAGTTTCGAGACCAACTTTGAAATTCAACAGCCATATTTAGTCGACAAAATCTGGCCACATTTCACAGAGTGTGCCAATGTTTTGCCTCTAAACCTATTTTAAGTGTCAAATTTCACCTTCTGATGGATTAACACAGTGTGAAAGCGCTCATTCGGTTTCCTGTATGTCCACAGGGTTTCAAACAAAGCAGATATGTGTATATGATAGGATAGAGGAGAATATCAGTGTTTCAGGAAGAACTGTTAATAAGGCATTACATGACTATTTAAAGGTGTGTTATATTGATATTGCAAAACAAAACAAGCTAATGTTCATGGATTTTTTCCCCCTATATTGTTTTTATCATTACTCCTATTATTTCAATTTGGGATGAATATGTTTTCAGTTTTCCACACTCAGGTTCCCGTCTTGCTTTGGAGGTGTAACGGGGTATCTGCAGGATTCACCAAGTCAATTTTAAGACCTTTTGAGTGCCACATGGAAAGTACTTTAAAACCTGCTTCAGTCGTTCACGTCCAAAGTATTAAAGTAGGATGGAAAACAAGTAGGGAAAATATGACCTATTGCATTATTTATTGTGATATCACTTTTTTTAAGTGCTTCCCAGCCGTCCATAACAATAATTTAAAATGATGTAATTAATTAAATGAATGCATTATTGTTCCTTTGAGTTTTTGTTAAAACTGACATTTGTCCATTATGAGACGATGAGAACGGTGTGTGACGGTGCCGACTGAAACTCCAGAAAAAAGGATTAAACCGCCTCCAGCAGCAGCACAGTCCACTGTCACAGTCGTCCCACTTTTAGTTTATAGGTGTGTAATAACCCTGACAGTCCACTGTCTGATACAAAAACATTTTATAACTAACATTAGTGCCCACAGCAGGGACGCATATTTAAGATTTAAGATTTTTTAATACCCTCTAAGGCCTTTTTGAGGACAATAAATTAAATGTTTTTTAAAGGCTTTTCAAGAGCAGTATAATGTGATGGAGGGTCTGTCCCTCACTTAGATCCTAACAGCATGCACATTCAGGCACCCCCCAGGTAGCAATTGTGTCCCATGTCTGAAAAATGTCAAGGCACAGTCCACTTTAGCGTATATGCTGAGTACACACTTACTGTATTCTAATACCGCTTGGGAGCAGTATTCCGAGGTAAGTGTGTCCCATAATCATTGTTATGTATGTTACTGTAAATGGGTAATTAGTTACAGTTACTAGCTGCTTCTCTCTCGTCTACAGAACAGTCTTGTGTCACCGTGAGTTCAGGTGACTTCAGATGATAAACCGAAAATTCCAAGGAATAGACTGTCATTCTCTAGTTTTAAATTTCAATAAATGTCATTGCATTATTCATTTTGAAAATGTAATTACTTATATTTCTAGTTACTGCCAAAAGTAGTGGAATTACAGTAACGCTGTCCACAATTCATCAGCCCAGTTGTGAATCATCCACTAGTTCACCCATCTGCCGGTTTTGGACTCATAATAATCAACAGACGTGAAGGAGCTACAAAAGCTATTCAAAATCATATAATGTCTTTTCGTTTTAAATCTGGACCCATGTGTTTCTAGAGAACTCAGTTTAATTACTTTGTCAAATATTTTACTCCTCCCAGCTCCTGATAGAGCATTTGTTTTTCACTGTCATCACCTTTAATGCTGTATGGTTGATCTGACTCCTTTTCTCTCTCTCTCTGTGTGTGTGTGTGTGTGTGTGTGTGTGTGTGTGTGTGTGTGTGTGTTTGTGAACTAACACATCAACCGATCTCAAGTAAACCATGTATTTGCGTGACGGGATGTCCTCATTAAGCCGTCCCACTGTGCTCTGATAAACCTCTTGGGCACTGCAGGCAGTAACCGGAAATACATCACACAAGTAGGCACAGTAGGAAAATACTGTGTGGGTATTTTTTTTTTTTTTTTTTACCATAACAATGAATCATCTATTATGGTATAGAACTGCAACAGTGGAGGTACACCAATCACCTTGGTTACATTTGGCACTTGATAGTACTGCAAAAGTCTCCATTTGATGATGAAGAGGCGAGATCAGAAGTTACAAGGAGCTTCTTTTGAATGATTCCTAAGAGGATAACAGCAGTTTACCCTTGATCAACAAGAACAAGCAGCAGTGATTGTGAGTTCTGGTTTGACTGAGTTACAATTCTGACAAGATGACACGACGACTCCTGCACAGACTGTTGGGCTGATAGGGGCTGTTGCACCAAATTGAGGGACTCTGTCATGTGTGCTAAATGCTGGTGTCAACATATGCAAATCAGTTAAAAAAAAAAATCGTAAACAGAGGTCATGAGGCTTTTACACTTTCTGCTCTTATACACAAAAAGGATTCCCATGCTGCTTTGTAACTGACTGGCTCATCTGACCCCCCCAACCCTGAGCAGGGAGGGCACATGGAAAGAAAACCTACTATATCTAATTATGAAAGGTTCACGCTGCTTTGCATGTTCTCTCTCTTTTCAGTGCAGGATTGAACTCGTTCCTCTGAAAGGACACTACATGGGGAGAGAAGTTCGAGGAAAAGAAAACAAGTGGAAAGCGATCAGAAAGATGAAATTCACCTGAAGGTGTACAGTGCTTTCCAGTGAGATATACAGCTTTGACTGAGAGAATGGTGAGTTTTTTAAGCTCCAGGCTTGGCAGCATACACTACTGCTCTCATTGTTGTTACTGCCAGTTCTCTAAAGTTGGAGGTATAACAACATCCACTGGCGAGAATAACACTTTATGTTTTATTGGTGCACTTTGGGCCCCTGCTGCAAAGGAAAACCAAGAGATGTGGGTAACACCTCACCATGAACTTGTCAAAGGTGGAACAAGTGGAAAAAGTATGAAAAAAAAAAATCCAAAGAAAAACAAACCAACACTGTTACATATCGTCTGCAATGCAAAGGGTGCTGAGGAAGAAAATCAGGTTGTGCACAGTTGCTTCCAAATGTAGAAAAGTGCAATGATTCAATAAATGCAATCACAATATATCTGATTAAAATATACAGTAATTGTTGACAGGATACAAAAATGTGAATAAGATCTACTTGGTTGACAGCCTTTGACAGCATAAGAAACACATTGGCTGTTGATGATATGAGCTTTAATGCACCCAGCATGATTTCTAATAAATGCTTCTGATTTTGTTTACGGTGATTCAAGCAAATAAAATGATAAAAATAGGTAGCATATCTAACAAAAAGAGTGACACTACACTGCACGTTCAGTAGAGGAGGAATGGAAAAGCTTTGGTATTTCAGTTTTAACATTGTATTTAAGGGCACTGTAAACGAAAGCAGAAAAATTTTTAACCACAATGACTATTAAAACTCAAGTAAAAGAAATTTCAGTCCAAAATGTGTAAAATTCAAAAAAGCTCTGATGTTGCACTGGAGTGAATTGTCCATATTTTTGTGTTGCTCAGCACAACCTTTATGTGAAGATTTTTTTTATTAATATTTAACCAAAATCACAACCTTTCCATAACCTTAGCCAAAGTGACTCCTACTGATAACACCCTGTGAGTATTTCCTGAACTGAGAAGATCTTTTCCTCACCTTAACCAAAGTGCTTTTGTTGCCTAACCACAGAGCGGAGGTGAACCCTTAAGTCTGGTGTCAAACTCCTGCGTGTTGAACACCTGCCAACCACCCTGACTGCCTACCTGCGACTCCAGCATGGTTCATAAATGCAGAGGTACACTCACTTGAAGAAACATGGTGCGGGAACAAAAGTCATTTGTGCTGACTGTCCCGAACAAAAACTGACAATTTGTCCCCATGAACACAAATCCTATAGATTACATTTTGTGACATTTTCACAAACTGCTGTGACAGTGCATTGGCTGTATTGGATGGAAGGGCGTGTTAAGCTGAGCCTGAAATGTCCTGTTTTGCTTCTCTTCTCTGGATGTGTTTTGTGTCTTTGTTCAAGCTATTGTCACTTACCAGAAATTGTGTTTTAGTTCGTATTTTTTTTCCCTGTGAGAAAGTCTGTAAATCCAAGTTTTAATATAAATCATTTAAAAGTGACTGCAAGGGTAAATTACGTTACGGGGCTTTGATTATTCACTTATACTGTGAGAGAGATTGTTATTGATTTGACAGCTGATGGTTTCAATCCAACGACTGTGTGTATGTGTGACCTTTCTTTGCGTGGACAGCCATTGTTCAAATCAACACAAGCGTGGAAGTTAGGACAGCATCTTGGCATCTTCGCGCGAACATTTGGCGGTGGTGCTGCCCACTTGCATCTTGCTCCAGTGTTTTCTTTTTCTTTTCTTTTTCATCAATATCTTTTTTCCCTTTCCTGTTGTTTGGTTCTCCACTGTTGTACATAGAGCACTGTCATACTTGATTAGATAGCCACTTTTGGAATATCCATTTAAAGGGAGGGTTTCATTCCCTGACCTGTGTGTGTTTGTGTTTGTATGAGAGAGGCTGGAAGTGCACAGGTCTGTCAGATCAGGAAGTCTTAATATTGTCGGCTAGCCCACAGCAAGCCTGAAACCCCCTGGGATTTGACCCGGTCCTTGTCATTAACACCCGCCACTAGATATACACAACAGCTCATACTCTGTGTTTGTGTAAACAACAACTTATCTAAGGTTTCATAATTAAGCTGTGTTGTCTGTGCCTTATGTTATGATGGAAGATGGCTGCATGCAATAACACTGTAAATCAGCACAAACTGTGAGGATGTGTACTTAAAACGCTGAAAGAGTTGTTGTAGGTGAGTGTCTGGTTTGAGTGCAACAACAATAGTCTGACAGCTGCTTCCTCACATTTCACAATGCCACTCATTGTGTTTTTGCCTTTAGTGGAAAAATAGGGGTTTGCAATAGCCACACTCACATCATGTTTCCACGTACTGTATTGCACTCACTGACCAATCATGTCAGTGAATATGTAGATCTGACAATGTGTGAATGTGGGTTTTGTATTATACACAGTGGCGGTGAGGGCTTGAGGTGTGGTGTCACTTTGAGCTAAGCCTTGTTAGTTCTCACTGAGCTATTTCATATTTACCTGTTCTTCACATACAGCTGATTTTAGATAAGACAGGTAATATGTAATTGTTCATTATTTTGTTGTCATTTCCTTAAGTAAATAAATGTAAAAGTCTATGTTGGGCTTTGCAATCTGCCACACAATGATGCACTATTTGATGATGAGAGTTATCATTTTAAAAGCAAGCAGGTGTAGAAAATCCATATTCCCTAATAGACCCAACATCACAATCATGTTATAGTTTGACATTTTAAGAAAGAGTTTGATGAGAAGATTTATACCAAGCGATCAAGCAAAACTTTTTTTTTTTTTTCACACAGCACATTTCATTCCAGATGAATGGACAATGATCTACCACACAAGTTGCGATGTGAATAGTGTAAAGATGCAACACATAAGTAAACACAATTTAAACAGACGCATGAATAATACAAATAAAAAAAAATAAAAAATACATTAAGAAAGTAAAAATAAAAAAAATAATATAGGGGGATATAGAGGAGTAAAAACCAAAAGTAAAATTCCTTAAAATCCCCAGTCAAGAGTTGGTAGTTGAGACGTATAGTTAAATATCAAAATGTCTGATGACTAAAAACCTTCTGCCCAGGTAGAACAATAAGGATCTATACGCTTAAAATATAGCTTAAAATGTGACTTAATAAATGGATAAAATGCCAGTTTGTGGGTTTGAGGTTCTGGCCGACCATACCACATGGATTTCCATACAATAAATACAAAGCAACAAAACCATTAGACAATTAGCTTAGCTTAGCATAAGAACTGTAAGCAAAGGGAGCTGTATACCAGCACCTCCAAACCTCACCCACACACGAGATGTTTTTTGTCTCATGTACAAAAGTGTAAAAAGTAAATTGTGACATGTTGAAACTATTTTTCTCTGGGAACAATTTAGGAATTCACTGCATCCAGCAAAAAAGTAGTCCCTCCTAAAATCCCCAACAAAACCATCTTCAATTTTCTTTGTTAGATGAAGCCACAGGCGCATGACCTACCAGCCCTTTAAAATAGAAACAACTGGGATATCTGGGGCGCCACAGTCTCCAGAGCTGATCATGTGATTATTGCCATTTTTTAAAACTAGGTTACTCATTATGACCTCTGCTAGAAATGTGACCAGCTCGAACCAACATAAGGTACTGTGTGACATCTTCAACATTTGGAAAATGAGGCTATGCCAAACTGTAGAATAACACCGAACTCTACAAACCGCTTAATTGTTTTTACTTATTCATCACTACTAAGCCAACAATTGCTCACGCTAAATGCTGGAACATGTCCTGGTCATGCAAGTTTAATTAAGTAACATGTACAATTCAGACGTCTATCTACATATAATAGAGATAATGAACGAGTATATGTATGTACATATATATATATATATATGTGTGTATGTATGTATATATATATGTATGTATATATATATATATATATATATATATATATATATAAAGAATAAGGGACCATTTCTGATAAAGAAATGTAAATGAATAGGCTGATGTGGCAGCATTGAGTCATGGGCCTTTTTAAACCTCGTTAATTCATAGGTTTTTGATGCCCCTGGCCAGCGAATGTGTTAATTACACAGTCTCATTATACTTTAATTACATAATGCTTACTACTTGTACCAACCACTTATGTATTCCATTAATGCAAAAAACATTACTCAGCTATATACTGTTTTATAAATGATTCTTCACCATACTGCATGGATCATTTTCACAGAGGAAGAAGATGGAGTATTTTCACCTTCTTTTATATTTGTCCAGTTTATCTATTTTGTCTAGGAAAATAAAATTTATAGTATAAAGTTCAGAGGAATTAAATGTGTCTGTTTTGCTCTGTGTTTGTCTGCCCACCTACTACATACTTTACAATATACAGGGCTACTGCAATTATCATATTAGAAACTATATAATAAATGAATTTATAATTTAAAACATTATAT
Organism: Centropyge bicolor; assembly: GCA_037975185.1. NCBI lineage: Eukaryota > Metazoa > Chordata > Actinopteri > Pomacanthidae > Centropyge > Centropyge bicolor. The sequence goes on along the minus strand of JBBMOC010000012.1, from coordinate 605,198 downwards.
GTGATTTAAAGGGAAAGCTGTATGACACCAAATTGCATTAATTTAGTTAGGCAAAAACTTAGTTACTGCTACTCTGCTAAGCAAGTAATCTTTTCACAGTTAATATATCACAGTTAATATGAAGGAAATATGAAGAGCAAAAATGAGTTAAGTTATCTTACAGCTAGTCTACACTTGAAACAGCCTTTAGCTGTCTGGATGAGTGAGTGCAGTCAGTGTGACACAAATTACCAAGCAGAGTATACTGACTGTGGCTTGGCTTAGATTTCTTTGGCTCTGTTTTCTAGTTAGTGGAAAACCCTACATTTCAAGGGCATCATCATTCTTATGTGGTGAAACCGATCAATATATTACTTGTACAGAAGCATAAGTCATGATATTTCACATCTCTTTAAAAAGTTGCTACACCAATAGCATTGCAGACAAAGCCGGCATTAGCAGGGACAATAAGTCAAGCGTTTTCTCAATCTCAACCTCTAGGCTAAAATATACTCATGCTCAACTCTGATATATCAATAACGTAGCTGCTTTCGGTGACCTGCTCGTGAACTTCAGTAACATGTTGTGACCACTGAACTGATGAAGCGCCACGGAGTCACGCCGGTCAAACCCTGCATCACTATTAAGAGCAAAAAGTAGAAAGAAAGGGGCTGGGAGGTTAGAGAGGGAGGTGAGGGAGGCTTGAGGAAGGAGATAAAATGTGGACAAATTAGACTGTCAGGAAAACATTTGTCATTATACACCTCCAGGCAGCCTCCGACAAACTCATTCACTGCAGGCAGATACTGGAATTAGGGGTGAGAGATTGTAAAGATGCAGAGAGAAAATATCACTGAAGTTTGGAAAAGAGCTTTTAGAGATGGAGATTTACAAGAGCAAACTTTATGGAGAGCTGAGAAAACTGAGGGATGAATAAAAAGTGTATCAGGTTAAAGTGTGTGTATAAGAAATCAGATGCCCGCTGTGCGTTATTTCAATATAAAGCACATGTCAATTTAGATCTGATCATTATGGGCAGATTTCACTGTATCTAGGTCAGTCGCTGGCTTCATCTGCTGCCTCTCCCCTGGGTTCTTTCTTGTCTATCCACATGCTTATTTAGATTTAATCACATTTGTGGCTAATGTTGCCATTCCCTTGCAGAAGAGGAACAATGATCCATTAGTTTTATCTGCATTTGTTAAGTAGCGATATCTTCTGTTTTGCCTGCTTTCTCGTGGATGCACTCATAAACAGATCGGGGGGAAACTTGTTGAAAATAGCCCGTTGTGTTTACTGGTGCGAGTAAGTTTTCAAGGAGCGCGGTGGTGGCGAGGAAAGCTAGCGTCATTCACCCCTGCAGAGACAGCCCCCGGGTGCCAATTTGGGTGTTAATACGGGACAAAAAGAATCTTGCAGAGTGTTTAATTTTTACATGCAGGGATGCTTGAATGGATGATGAACAAGTATTTTTGTTGACTCGCATTTGGTCTGTGCTTTTTATTATTTATATAATGTTTTTATCTGCCGACGTGTGCTGTAAAACCTGTCTGCAAACTAGATTTGTTTTGCAGGCAATTAACTTTGAGGTGAATTGAATTGAAACAGAAGACTTGTCATATGTCACAATCTAGTCATATGTTAATGAAATGGTCTTGTGCAAGCAATGATGGAACATGACATGTCTTCGCTACAGCACGGAGGAGCATAACAGTATGAATTGGTTGTTTATTTCCGTGAAGAGCAGAGACCTCTTAGGGGGCGACATAAATAGTGCACGAAGCTGAGAGGCTCTCAGTGATCGCACATGGCCTTTTCTGCAGATGTTGATACACTGATATTTGGGAGATGCAAAGAGAATCTCTGCGTATTCGGAGAGCGATTCCGAGAGAGAGAAAACCGACGGCGGCATTTATCCAAATTTGCCAGGAAGGAAGGATCATGAGGACATTAATTGGTATGATTCACTCCGCTGCCGAGCACAATAAGCAGCTGCGTTTTCACATCTGAGTGAGACTGCGATCCTGCGCTGCTGCGTCTGTGCACAGCTGTTTTTCTTTACCTGTGCGATTTTTGGAGGTTGAGTCGGGGGCTATGAAGATGTTCCCGTTGTTCCATCACATGGCACTGCCAAGCTGGGGCCTTTGTTCCTTGGCAGCATGCCACCCCACAAACCAGTGCCAGAGGAACTGTGTCATGCCCCGCTCAGTTTGGTTTTGTAGACAGGGAAACGTGAGGAATAATCCATTCAAATGAGTAGCTGTCACGGCAACTTAAGAACAGATTTGCTGTCAAAACTGAAATATTATGTATATCACCACCCATCTATTAGGCCACATGCTCAGCCCCGAGCCTCAGCACTCTCTGTAAGATGAGAATAGTTATTAATCCACGATCTCAGCTCGGCTCGGCTTGTGTAGCTTCAGCAAGAAAGTTTAAAAAGAATTCAGAGGGTAACTTACAGGAATCCAATGCATCAGTCTCCTGTGCAGCAGGCAGCCGTCTAACATAGTGGCAATTAAATTATCTTGCTTCTAATCAGTCAGTGAAAAAAAAAAATCTAATTAGAATTACAATTTGGGTGTCCAACTTTAGAATTAGAAGAACTGATCAGACAGTCATTACACCGACTCTCAAACACTTTCCTGTAGCAGAGCTGACTGATCTAGGCCAAAGTCAGCCAAGACGATTTTGCACAGCTGGACGCAAAGGGCACATCTAACTAATCATTCCTTCTGTCGCTGACTTTTTCATGTAGAGATGTAGAAACCTGGCTTGCATGTTGAAACACACAGGGCGGGTGTCAGGGTCAGCAATCAGGAGTTAACAAGTGAACAGTCCTCGTCTTGTAACACCTTAGTGGTAATTTGTGGCGTTGCTTTCCTGCCCCTCTCTCAGCCCCCGGTCCACTCCTGGCCCAGGTAATAACAATCACAACAACATTAATCTCAATAACAGTAGGCTAATGGAACGTGCTGGAAACAGCACATTTGTCAGTTAAGAAACCACATGGAACCAATAAGGACCAAAGGCAGAGCTCAAACTGCTAAATGACTTTTGGGCTCAGCAGTAATTACGGAAATAAGAGTGTTCAATTATACAATTAATCAAAAGATAACGAGTGTTTGACAGAGGACTGTGTAAAAGTGCGAAAAGACTAACAAAAATCTTGTTCATATATACAACATATACAGTGCGTTATACCAACATATCAATACAGTCAGCTGGTGTGTGCAGACCTCCCTCGCTCCACGGCTGAATGAGCACCTGTCTTCCATGACTTCTCACTCAGAGGCCTTCGCAAGTCCACTGGTATTAATTAAAACCAGAACGAGCCTCTCAACTCAGCACTGGCACAACCTCACAGCTCCTCAATTAGCTGCCAAACAAACTTGTCTTCTTGTTGGTTCCACAATTTGAGAAAAATAAAGCGACTCAGGAGACCTTTGGGCCTGCAAAAGAAACGATGTCAGAATGCTCCCATTGTTCACTTTCTTTTTTTTTTTTTATGCCTTTGTAATTGTTGTTGTTGCCTCTCCTTGTACCACTACTCTTTCCTATTCAGCGATAAAGCCGCACTAACAACGCTGTCAGACGAAAGAAACAAAAAAACGGCTTAATGACAGCAGCTGTGCCGCGAGATATTGACATTTAAAACAAGTGATAACAGACAAGGTTAGAAGCAACAAAAGATTTCAAGTACAGCCAAAAAGCACCTGTTATCTAATCTGTTACCACATCTAAAGGACCTGCAAATGTGTATTTATGCTTGTAAAAATATTCTCAAACCAACACTCAACTGTACTATGAATGTGGGTGCTGAAGATTTTTAGTGGACACTGAAGCTGCGACAGAGCCGGGGCACGGCTGGAGTCATCAGTTGTGATACAATAAAATCAAATCACAGATAATGGTTCTTCTTCTACAACCTCACAAGTAATGTTTCCTCCATCATGCTCAATCAAAGCGAAAATTACATAAATAAAAATCAAACCCACTGTTTACAAAGAAAATAAATCAATGTGAAAAAGAGAGTTTCCTCCCAAGATGAACGACAGCAACACTCATTTCTGCCAGTGCCCTGAAACAACATATGCTTATGATCAAGCAGTCGCAATAGATTTGTGCAAGAATCCTTCTTTTTGAACGCCTCTTTAAGAGGAACTTGGATCAAATCCTGCTTCTGTATGGTGCATGCACAGTTGTACATCTTGTGTTTATATGATTGTGACATTTAATAGAGTGATTCATTTATGAATTTATGTCACATCCAAAAAGAAACGTTAAGTTACTTTTTTCAGTTATGTCTCGTCTCATGTTGTCTGGTCACTTCCTGTTTTATTTTGGTAACCGTCTCCCTTCTCGTTTCAGGTTGCTTGCCCTTCCTTCTGTGTTTCCCGCCGGTGTGATTGTCTGCCCCGCCCTGATTGTTTCCACCTGATCCCCTACCTTGTGTATTTAATGTCCACGTCTTCCCCTGTCCTGTGCCAGTTTGTCGTGTCTGCCGTGTCCGTCAACTCGTGCCCATGATCCATGTGTTTAAAGCCATGTTTGTAAAGCCTCGTTTTTCTTCTGCCAAATTTTTAGTTTATTACTTTGTTTGTTTGATTATTTCCCCGCCAGAGTGATTTTTTGTTACACCACGTTTTTTGCCTTTACCTCATTGGAGTGATTTTGCACTTTGTTCAATAAAGACTTTTATTTTGAACTTTTTGCCTTGGTGTCCTGCATTTGGGTTCAAATCCTAACTGAGCCTTGTCAATTTATTGGACTAACAAAGCCAAGAGGCCTTGTGGAATGTAAATGCACACACATGTCCTAGCTGGCCTGCTTGAACCCATAGCGCCGTTCACAAGGCTGTTCACTAGTGGCCGGTGAAAGACGCAAACTGGGTCATTTGATTGAGCCGGCCTTGATGGTCAGCCATGTTTACTACTGTGATGACAAAGTTCTCCTAACCTTGATAAAGTACTTTTTTAACCTAAATTATGATCTTCCTCTAAACCAAACCAAAACTTAATTGTAACATTATCACACTAATAAAGAGACTAAAGAGATTTTTTTTCCAACAGTAACTTTGTAATTAATTAACTAGAAAGCAAAAATCTTCAGAAAACATTTCCACAGGGCATGGATGAACAATATATTTTGTTGTTTAATTTGCAGGACTTTCATCATTTGTATTTATTATTCAGGAGATAACACTGAAACATTTTTTGCACCCTATTACTGCTTATTTTATTGCTGCTAATACTTTTGTAACGAGTACAAAAATGTCTTTCAAAGGGTGTGTATTATTCATTATCTTAAAATTGGTCAAAACTAAAGTTAGTGGCAGATATCTTCCATCCATTTCACCCAAAACTGAAAAAGGAATCAATCAAAAAATAATGTAACCAATGTGGAAGCAGAATCTTAGCAATAGCGTGGGCTTCAAAAAATGTAATAAGGAACAGCAAATATTAATAATAAAAATAAACCTTTCAACTTTGATTTCCTTACATTTGCACAAACTATCATGGAAGAAACACATTCTTGTGTTAATGTAGACCAGCCACCTCATCTCCTAGGAATTATATTTAGAAATATTTCCGGTTAATATGCAACAGCAAATTGCAGGAAATGTAATGGCGCCCACATTACGTTTCCACCATTCACGCTGATCAGCTCCCCAGGAATTTCTTACAGTGCATAGATATTCATTCATCCCATAGAAAAGGTCTGTGAACATAATCCAGCTGGTATTTGCCTTTACATCACAACATAACTGGGGAAAAAGTGAGCTTGGAGGATTCAAAACAAATAGTCATGTTTGACTGCTCCAGCACACTTGATGGCACTGTAGTAAAGTAGCATGGGGGAAACTGCCTCTCAAAGGGCAACGGGTTATTATGCAAATAATTATCATGGGCATCTGTCTTTTCAATGTACAGTTGTGGAAATTGAGAATATGAATTTGTCTTCCATTATTGACAGCAGCAGTAGCCTTCAGTCATGAGCTGTACTCTGCAGCCGGTGGCGGGTTTAAAGTTCAGAACACTTAAACTTTTGTTACAGTGAACTGTGTGCAGTGTGCTGTTAATACACACACACACACACACACACATACACACACACAAAAATCTGTGATGTGTTACAAAAAGTATAAGTGCAGACAATAATCAAATGTGAGCAGCATGAGAGTTTGACAGATTGCTGTATGTTCCATAAAGAAGCAGTTATAATGAGGCACAATGCACATAATGTATATGAAAATACAGGGGTGAAAGATTGAACAGCTATTGTACTTAGTAGGTGGGGGAGTGATATTGGATTACAATGACAGCATTTTTTTAAGTTTTAATGCCAAGGTTTTATTCAACTCTCTATTCTTACAATATTCATGCATGGTATCTGCAGTAAGGCTGAGGTTAGGAAAATCAAACCACTTGGTTCAGCTGAAGGAAAGATCATGGTTATGAGGAATAAACTGGGGTTTAGGTATTAAAGGAATGTCTGAGACTGGAGGCGAAGCCTGAATCCTGGCATCAAAGAGGAACATATTACCTCTGCTACCCTCACTTTTCTGTGTGCTACATAACAGACATTCTCTCCTTCAGTCCATTGTTGGTGTGAATAAACTATTCTGGTTTGCAGATGCAAGGGGGAGGAAGCTGTTCCTTTTGCCTAAATGCCGAGGTTCTGTCCGGAGGCGCTGGCCACTGGAGAATCTGGAGGAGTTCGGAGGGTTTGATGAGTCAAAGATGATTTTGCCCCATGGCCACAGAAATAAAGTTAGTGGATGACCAGCAAGAGGCAGCCAGTAGTTTTTCAGCTAGCAGGTTTATGTGCAGCCCTGTGGCTGAGCTGAACCAGACTTGAATAGACACGATAAGGACAGATGTGCAAGGAACACGGATCCATGTTTGTCTTCATTTAAAGCACCTTACTGCAGAACACGGCAGGCCCGGTTTGAGAGTAAAATCACTGAGGGGCTTCTGAAATGTGGGGGTGCACTGCTGGAAGTTAGAGTGCAGACTGCATGAGCAGGCAACGGCAATCTAAAATAGCATATTGCTGATACAATGTGAAGTGCAGTGTCTTGCAAAATGACTTCAGAAACGGACACCCGCTGCAGTGAAACATCCACAAGCTGCTTCTCCACAATAACTAAATAAGGGCAAACGTAATTTTAACAAAGTGTACTTAATATCATCTTAATATCTTTTCATAAAACAATCATTAGAAAACTAGCCACCAACACATACATATGAAGTGAAATTAGCCATTGAGAGTTGGGCCGTGGGCGGGGACCAGTCAGGTAATTTGGAATCAGCAGTTGCTTTAGCACTTACAGTAAATTATCATCATTATCCAGCACGTCTGTTATGCCGTTTGGCTTTTTGTGCCAAAGACTAAGTGGTTGGTTTGGGAAATGCACGTCTGGTTGGTTTCCACACCTTTGATAAAAAAAAAAAAAGAAACAGCCAGTGGTTTCTTTGAGCTTTGCTATGAACAATCCTGGGTTGTCTCCCACGCAACGATGACACTGTCCTGATCATAGCTGGGTTTTTCTATCTGATGCTTAATAAGCCCCATTCAGACTGGATGGAGGAATTAAATATTCACTGTGCTCATCTCTGTTTTACTGGGTAATTAATACATATGGTCCATAATAGATGTAAACGGACATGTTTCTTTGATTGTCGACTGCTTCCACCACTTTCATGTCAACTGTAAATAACATCAGATGACTGACGAGGGCAAAATGGAATAGCTCCTCATTGCAACAAAAAAAATCTGCTTATGCGAACATGCTTTTAGGCTGAATGCATGAAGTGAGGCAAAATGGCAATAGGGTTTGATTGACAGGCTAAGACACTATCAAAAGCTCATATTTAAAGTAATGAAAATTCAACCATTTAGGCAAATATTTCGTTAAAAGCCACCAAAAGACATATGGAGATTATTTATGTGCAATTCATGAGCAGCCAACCATGCAGAGCCAATTAAAGACGTTAATGCAGGTCATTGGGCAGAAAGTAAACTAAACTAGAAGCTAGTGTGTTCCAATTAGGGTATACTTTCACTGGCTGCAGCATTCTAATAGTGCATCTATTGTTTTTAACGTCCGAGGCTGGAGTTAATATCTATGCATAGATATTTCTACCCTATATCAAGAACTCCAACCTCTCCCTTTATGAAGAAGTTAGATCACACTGGCCCGTGGCCAGGAATGTTAACTGCAGCAACTTCCCTCCAGAGCTAATATATAAGCACTATAAAGTCATATCTCTCACCACTTTCCATTTTAAAAACACTTGAAAATAAATGGTGCAGTGGCCCCAACTACTTCCACATTACATAATGCCTCCATGAGTTAGATATTACAGATCCATCAAGTTCCTACAGTTTTTCTTTGTAATCACTACCAGTGCGATTGTTGAAATATAAAGGTACATCCTCCCACCACATCACATGCCCAGTGGGAGAGCTAACTTTAAGTTCATAATCTTACTTTTGCATTTTTTAGACGTATTTCTCAGTTCAAGACTGTCTAAGCCTCAGTATTGCAACATCCTGTGACACCCAGTGCCAGCGCCTAGAGCAAGCTGAGACACAGGGCTATAAACATATCATAGTGTCTGAGATTTATCCTTTCAATACAAGAAGTTTTACTGACATGTCTGGTGAGGTGAGAATACAGGAGCCTTGAGTTATAAATCCTGTCTCTGAGAACTTCTGGCATTTCCCTGCAAAGAGCCCTTTGCTGCATTGGCCACCAGCAAAACCCTTCGCATCTTATCCAGAGACTCAAACATCCATCTTATCTGAAAGACGTCAACATGCGAGCAGAGCACCATTAGTCCAGAAGAGAGGAGGTGGATAAAACTTATCATCGCTGCACCATTAACCTTTAATGAACTGGTGCTGCATTTTCAAGACAAAGCTGTTCTGAAACTCCCCTTCCCAAGAGGTCAATTTCCTCTCACCGGGCTGTCCTTGTCAACAAGAATTTTGTCTGACACAGCATCAGGAATAGAGTTAAAGAGCTGTTTTTTTGGGATGGGCAGAGAAAATGCACCAGAGTTTACACTTGTTTGTTAAGCTGTATTCATAAGCATGCGGTGTTCTCAGAAAAGAGAGGCCAATTTGAGCCTCAGAGGGATCGCACAGTGATTTACTGTGCGCTCCGTGCTGGGCTCTGCTCATCAATACAAGCATTCCGTCATGTTGTAATAGCTGTTGTTGATGTTGATGAGGTATTATTTTGCACATAAAACCCCCCCACATGCTGACTGTGTCAATGCTAATTATGTTTGGCTCATTTTGGATGTCTCTGTCGCAGTTGGTCAGCTCCGCTCGCGGCGCCGCTGTGAAAGCAGAACCTGAGCCTTTTTCTCTCCTCGCAGCACGAGCTGACCCATAATTCAGGTTCAGCCCACGAACAACCCATATTCCTGCTTTGTTGTGCTTTGAAGGTAGCTTCAAGACCTGACTTGAATGCGCATGTGTTTTGAGAACTATATAAGATGTCTGCCTCGTTAGAAAGGATGCGATGAACATGCTGTGATTAAAACGTCCCTGAATGTGTTTTAAAGCACTTAAATTGATTCCTGGTTGAGCCATTAACAAGGAGGTAGAACAATGACATTTGGCCTTTAGAAATTAACAGCAAGCTGGGGAGAAACAGCAGCCAACCCAGTACACAAGAACCTTATTTACATACAGTACTGTGGATTCTCACTGGCTTTAAACAAGTATTTGTTCCACACATTACTTTTTACAGCTTCTGCCCACTGACTGTGGCAATTATGGCGTGAGGGCACATTGAATTTCACCTAATTCTCTCGACATAGTTTCCGAGTGTCACGTGACAGATGGAGGTATCACTCTGTGCGGTAGAGGTGGGCGGATCGATCCAAATATCGATAGTATCGATACCAAGTTGGTATCGCTATCGGATCGATACTAGCGTAGTGAGATCGATACTTGAATGTCAGTTCCACTCTTGTATGTGCTTGTGCGGTCTCGTCAGGTCGCTACTGGACTTGCCACTTCTTCTGTCTTCTTCTTCTGTCCCCCTCTTGTGCTCTGATGTTGCACCGTCACGTAACTCGGCGGCGGCAGGCCACTCAGCTCTGTCTCTCTCTCACACACACACACACTGAAGCAGAAATTATTTATAACATTTGTTGTGGTGTGATAATTTTGTACACTTTTTTAATTAAGAAAAATCCAGAAAAGAAGTGCACTGAAGGGGGGGAATTTAATTTTATATTTGTATTGTAGTTTCTCAACACTCAAAAAAGATTTTGTTTTAATTTGCTCTCATATAATAATTTTTCACTATGTTTTTTTTTTTAAGAAAATTTTTTACTTACTGCTCTATTGCTTCTGTTTTTGATGATAAAATATTTTGCAGTCGCCTTTAAACTTTGCCAAAATTCTGTCCTTGGTTTTAACAAAATAATTCCAAGGAAAAACCACAAAGGCACCTAAGGGTCAGCAGTGTGATGGTACATCAACCTGAAATATTAAAAGTATTGGTATAGGTATCGGCGATACTGGCCCTGTATTTACTTGGTATCGGATCGAGACCAAATCTTGCAGTATCGCACACCTCTACTGTGCAGGTATGGAGTTAATCTGCAAATCAAGATGAGAAACTTTTTTGATTCACGACAAAGGCCAAAATGTGACCTGTGACAGACCAGGCAGGTGTTGTTTTCAGTGGCAGTCTAAAGCCAAGTCCCCATCAAGAACCTCAGGGTTTGAAGCCTATTTGACATAATGGAAGTGGCCATAGTGTAATTTGCAACGTCATGTGATGCACACCGGCCATCTGTTTTAGTTTCACAAATGAATTTGATCCACTCGGTCCGATAACATTTGGAAAGTCTACAAGAGCTGCACAATTAAATTATTCTATCCCCATGCAAGTTAGCAGAGATCTTGGGTGGCGGAAGTCTCAGGCGAAAGCATGCATTCATCTGGGAAATGTCTTTACAGCGGGAAGTGGCTTTTTTTTAATTCATGCACCACTGAGCAACAATGATCTAAAGCGATATAAAACAGAGCAGTCAGTAAAATCGGTTTTCCAACAATCGTGAATTACTGCACCACGAGAGGTCCTTGAGCGTACAGTCGTAAATGTGCACAAAAATCTTAGGCTGATGGGTCCAGCAGTAATGTGAGATTAGCTGCGGACAGACAGATGCACACAACACACATGATCACACACATGATAACAACAGAGCCGAATAGATCATCCACAAAATTAAGTGTCTACAATTTTGAATGAAAGTGTGAATTTTCGACTGAAGAAGCAGCCTGTATGAAACTGTCCTCAGTGATGTCTGGTGGAAAAAATTTTTTTATCTCCATTGTATTGCGACAAATCTCTGAAGTCCGCTCCATACCCACCACCCCCACCCCCACGAGAAAAAAATGACAAAACAAAGCCGAATCTCACTCCAGCAACCCTGAGTTAACATGACACACATGCCGGTGAGAAAGTGCAGCCGGGAGCAGTGAAAACGCAAACACAGATCACATGAAGTTAGCTGTAGGTAGGGAGGAATGAACAATCGCTGCCCTGAAGCCTCAAGCAGCAGCACAGGTTAAAAGCACAGGCCACCCCTCTCACACATCTACTGCTAGTGTAACAAAAAGGCACGGACACTCCACATATGCCACATGTATTAGTGTAGAAATTCATATTAGATGAGTGCAGTGTACACAGGCAAATCTTCACTCATAAGAAATTGTGTCAATACGGGATTGAAGCATTATTTATCAGCACACAAGAGAGAGACTCTGCACACTTTCTCCTCTGAGCAGAACAAAATGATGCGTTTTTCCGTCCAGAGTCTACGCCTCTATCAGCTGTCACCAAAAACCCACACTCAAACACACGTCGCAGCGATCGGCAAAAAAACATTGATCACAGAGTCTGACAAACGCCGGCACTCGTCATAAAACACGCAGCAACAGCGAGAGCTGTCTTACACTAAAAACGTGTTTATCCCAGGTTCTTATTCCTGCAGTTTCATAGTCTGCTGCCTTGATAATAATCCAAGGCTCTGACCAGATCACTGGAGATAATAGCTCATCCTGCATTGTCGGCTAAGCAGGCAGGTTTACTTCTCGGGTTAATGAACGCTTTCATTCATTTCATCCATGATTGATGATGAACAATTTCGCATGTTGATCATCTCACACACTATCTGTCTGCAACAAAGTGTCGTTTGATTTCAACCCCCCCCAACGTGCACACATGATCACGTTGCTCAGAAACCTGTCTATTGTGTGTTTCAGAAGGTTACAAAACCTGTTGTGTGTCGCCACCCAGTAGTAGCCTTTAATCTTGTTACTGAAATCTTTTGCTTTCACCAGCCATTATATGCTAACATGCATGCATTTTAATACTTAGAATTAAAACTTAAACGTGTCATCCCACTCTGTATGAAATACATAACGAGTGCCGACTGCTGGATTTTTTTTTTAACCTGTTCTGTTACAGCAACTTGAGCAAATAGTGCAATGTTCTAGATGCCCAGTCGTGCCACACAGTTTTGATCTGCTACAGGGAAGTCTGAGATACTTCTCCCATAGTATGATTTATATTTTTATTTTTGGTTTGTGTGATGACCGGACCAGAACAGGAGGGAAAAGGACAGAGATAAAGAGAGGGGGATGTGAGGACAGAAGACAAGAGACAAGAGAGAACACAACAATAACAACAACAACAACAACAACAAAAACCACCACTACCACAACAACAATTACAATGATGACAAAAGAACAGCAACAGATGACAAAACAGCTTCAAAATTCTCAGTAAATACCTACCGAGGTATAGGTTCTGAAACAATGATGTAATCGTTAATGTGTCGAAAGTGTAATAGAAAAAACAAACTAAGACAAGCAAGCTACAAACAAATATAGGAAAAAACAGGATTGTAGTGCTTCTAAAGACAATAGAGCTAGATAACCTTTAACAACATTGAAATAATGTCATTGCTGCACAAAAATTAGGGATAGGCCGACTACCTTTTTTCACAGTAGCACAGTGATGGAGATAATCGAGCGGAAGCCACAACCGATTCTAAAAAACAAACACCAACGAGAATCAAAGTCAACAAAAATGTGATAAGAACAACCCTGTGTCTTGCTTTTTGAATGCCATTTGTTTCGATGTACAGCCGAGTGCATCGCGGCGTGCTGCAGCATCAGGTCAGGCGCAGCGCTCTTTCTGTCTGTTGCAGCCCCCTCAGTAGCTACAGCGCACTGGTTAAGCTGAGGCCTGATTCCAGTCTCTGTGAATGAGTAGATAGGGAGGTGAGTCTCATATCTCCATCCTGACAGGCTCAACACACCCCCGCCTCTCGGGACTCCACACCAACCATCCCTGATAGCACAGGACTCGCTTCTCCCCTCGTGCACTCAGGCACACACACACACACACACATATACACACTCCCACTCGGCGAGACCCGGCACTCGCCTTTTTATTTAAATGCGATAAATATTTAATTTGTGAATGTGTTGTGAAAGATCACACGAGCACGCACAAAGGACCCTCAGCTGAATATGCAACACTCTGATAAATATTTCAGTACTCCATTTCCCCAAACCCCAGTTGACTCACCAGGAACCTGGAGCTGATCCGGGCAAGAATTAAACATGTTTTCTTTGCAATATTTATTCTTTAAAAACAACCAGTGCTTTGCTGATTCGCTGATTTTCAAGAGGTGCAGTGACTGGGCTTGATCTGGCGTCCATTTAAAGATGCTCGCTTTAATGACATAATAAACTGTATTCCCCCCCCCCCCC